>VZSV01000017.1:7703853-7730203 GCA_013398735.1 Nothocercus julius
CACCCATTTATTCCAGGCCCAAGCACACCCACTTAAGGATTATTTCAGTAAAAGATGCTAACAACGCCCTAAAAATTGATGGGGGATATAAAGTGAATAAGTTTGATGTCTGAAATATTCTTGTCATATTTATTGCAGAAGTTGGACAGTTTTATGACCCAGGCAGTTGGCTGCTGCTAAATCCTATCCTACTTGTATGGTCCTAGAAACACAATTTAAACAAATCTATTCATGGCTGTCAATTGACTCTGTATTCCTCACTGCTTGCTTTTCTGCTTCAGATAACTGGAGATGCCAAATTTGCAAAAAGCACTGAAAATTTGTAACCTAAATTTAAAAAATAAAAACTTTGTGCTCTGGAGAAATCAAGACCTGGAAATCATACTGAGAGATTATATCGTATGTTTGCAACAAAAGTCTTGTGAATAAGAATCATATCATATTAATGTACTTGGGGGAAAAATCTTTTGAATGGGATACACAAGAGGAGTGAATGCTTCTGAGTGTGCCCAAAATCTTCGTCTATGAGGAAGACTTGAGGAGCATAGTGAATATACACTCATTTATACCCCTGACCCTAGCAATGCAAGCTGCAGGAACACCTGTGAGGAAGGAAGACTTACATACTAGGATACTAGATAGGGAAAAAAAAAAAAAAAAAAAAAAAAAAAAAGAAAAAGAAAAAAGGCAAGGGACATGCATTTGATGAGGCTATAAAATGGAATAGCTGTTCTTTCAGTGAACAGCATGTATTTTCGAAAGGAAGGAAGTCATCCAGAAAATATCTTATTTGGTGATATTATTATAGCTACATATGAAGGGATACCCACGAAGGAACATGAACCAATTAGATTTAAGTACTTTCTTGCTGTTGAGTGGTCGATTATTTAAGATTTTATGCTCATGCCAAGATTCTTTATGATAATGTCTCTCCTTTAGGCACTTATCTTTTCCTCTGTAAATGTGATAAAGGAGGATATTTTCACAGAAAGCCTGAGGCAGACCCTGGATCATTTCTAAGAATCTCATTTCCTCTTATTGAAGACTTCATATATTTATAAATTGAAATTACCTCAAAATCCTTCAAACATGTAAAGGTTCCCCAACCACAACCAGGATGCAAACCCACATCATTGAAGGCTATTTTTTTCTTCTGAGCTTACCAGAGGCTAGCCCTAAATCTTTAAACTGTAATTGAAACATTTGGAGTTTTCTTGTTTTATCATGGAGTTATTAAAGGAATATTGTACTAATAAACTAAACAGTCAGTTGCAAAATTGCAGACAAAATAAATATCTTGGCTTTAGGGGCATACTGAATTACTGTGATAATATATCACATTGTGTGTATAAAAAAATGCCCAAAATGGCTTTAAAACGAATGCAAGATTTTTATTTATTTTTTTGTTGTTGTTAAATGCCTTTCTTCATCTAGCATCTTATCAGTTTTCTAGATTAACACATCACCAATTTTAAGTGTGTTTTCTCAAGTGTACCAAATTATTGGGAAAATGAACCAACCAGATAGCTTCATTTTCTGAGTACTGACTACGTACAGTGAGACAGTTCACAAAACAGGCCTTCTTTCATGCTTTTACCACCAGGATTAAACTATGTCATCAAAAGTGACTAAATTAAAAATAATACATATATACACACACACACATAAATATAAGACATATGCTTCAGTTCTAGCTGACCTTTCTGCGTCCGTATGCTTTAGTGTATATATACTCTGCATATATCCATACAGAGATATGTGAATATGCACTAGAATGAGACAGGTACACAAGCATAATAAAAATTATGCAAAAGAACCAAGGGTTTACATTTTTGTCTAGCTTGAAACAGTCATATCTCATAGTAAAAGTACATATGTATTTTGAGTGTTGTGTGGTACAGTGTTATTTTGAAGGATCTCCTCCACCAAACTTCTTGTAAATTCAACAGTACTCATGATTTCTTACAGTCTAAGACAAAGCAAACACGATGGACAAGATGACTTGAAGACCCTGGCACATTACACAGCTTGACAAGCTTGAGAATCAAATTCAATTTCTTGCCTCCCTAGCCTCTTATATTCACTTTCTGTTGCCTCCCACATTCTCAGAAATGCTTAAAATTTTTGTTAATAAAAGTTGTCAATAAAAGTTCTTAAGCACAGAAGCAGCTGAAATGTCTGATTACTGAGAGGCTGCTATCAAAATCTGCATCAGAAACAGCCTTTTTGTTTTCCTAATTTTAGGCTACTCCCTCAAGACCAGGCACTTTAGCACCAAAAAAAGATAAATACCTAAAAGGTAGGAGACTTGCTAAGATGATAGAAAACCAAAGAGAAATCACCTGAGGAAAAGGAATTATGGAAAACATACAGAAATTACTACTGTAGCAAAATAGGAGCCAGGGAAGACTATTATAAAAGGAAGAATTATGCTACTATTGATTGTATCCTTCTCTAGAGTCCCTCCAGCGCATATATATATATATATAAAATTTAGAGTGACTTTTATACTTTTATTAAGGACTTTTCAAGAGTATTTTAAGTTTTTCTTGCTTCAGCACTTCTCCAGGAATCTGAAACTTCTTTCTGGACAGTTTCAATCTTGCCACTATCCAACAATACCTCAGGGGATAACCTTGCAATTTTGCAGGCAACGATCCATTTGTTATCCATTCCTTAGGACAATCGTCTCTGAAACAACCTTCCCTCTCATCACATCATTCGTGCTAGTCAAAGTCAAAAAAAAGCTGTGATCTCATTTAAATTAAATTTTATTTAATAAGATCTTATTACTCACTATAAGGAAATTAAGTCATTTTGATCATAAAAAATGAAATCTCTCAGGTATCCAATTTTTAAAAACAAGCAAACATTGGGCCAAGAACTGCTCCCAGTGGTATATAAGGAGTTAGAGATGCTCTTTACTCCATCTGTAACAGATTCAAAAAAAGAGCTTACTGAAGCTTCAAGGACTATAAGGACAACTCACAGTAGTGAACTGTGTTATTTTGTCCCATTCAAACCTCCTCTTAAACAACATATGGAAGAACTAAATAATCCTAACTTATGATCTCTGGCGTACATTAATGTAAAAGTTGTTTGTAATCCCATAATAAAATACAAAGTATAACAATAAAAAAAAAAAACTAATCAAAATGAATCAATTCCCAATGGCCAAAAAATATTTGCAAGTGCCAGAACGTAGGCTTCATTCCATTCCAGATGACTTTTAAACTAATGAGTATCAAGATGTCATGCTGTTTTCAGAAGTGTAATTAGTCCTCAGTTAGCTAGTCAGAAAATGGCCATGTCAGTTTGGATGACCAGTTTCTCTGGAGAATGAAAGAATTGCCCACCAAGCAGAAACAACAAATCTCTGATGAGTTTATTTCATGCCTCTTAGATTTGACATGGTATCTCACATTATTTCCACTAGAATTTCTATGCTACTAGAAAATGAAGATATTTTGTTTGAATGCTCTCATAACTCAGAGTTTTTCAAAACTGCAGTAGTCATACCCTGAGCAAGTTTAGAAATATATGAATGAAATATGATATAGATGTTATTGCTGCTCCACACTTGGCACTATAAAAGAAGATTTGTTCAGCTTTGTCCAATTCGTTAGCTGCTGATTATCTGCATTCTGCTTCCCTATCTGCTCTCTGCAATTTCCTGGTAAACTTTGAAAGACAAAATGCTTGGATTGTTTGTATTATTCTCCATGAAACCCAATAAGAAAGTGAGCTACTATAGTATAGAAGTATCTTTGCAAAAAAAAAAAAAAAAAAAAAAAAAAAGTATATATATGTATATTAGACTAAACCAGCACTTGATGGAACATATTACCACTGAATGGAAAGATTTATTACCAGTCTCCTTTGGCATTTGAAGATCACTAAAAAAAGCTGTGTCAAAAAGAAGGCAAGCTAAAGAAGGTGACTATAATAAACCTTTAAGCATATCAATGGCCAGAGGCTAAATTTCTTGCCAGAATACTTCTGATAATATGAAGTTAATTATCAATGACCCTATTCTTAAAAATCTCTGGTTATAAGGTCAGTAGAGTACTACTCTGGACCAGCAAAGTTGGATATCTTCTTCAGTGCTTGGCTTCATCTTAATCTTCTATTGTCATTAAAAAAAAGTCTTCATGAAACTGCTTTTCTAGTAGAGAGCCTACCATAGGTTACTAAATTCCTGTCAGTGCTTTTGATACTCAAGCTACAAAATTACTATTTAAAGTTGGTGAATATAAATGTGAATATAAATGTATAAATTCAACTTCTGATTATTCCACTACGTACTTCAAGGAGTACATTTTTTAGCATTGCATTCAAGCTGTTGAACAATTGACTAGAAACTCACAGCATTTAATACTTTTTTCCCCTGAAGACAGTAACTAGGGTAGACCATTTATGGGAATAAATCCTTAATTTCTAACATCAGTAAACTCCAGAAAAAGAGTAGTTTTACATAACAGTCCAATGATTCCTACAAAAGGAAAGAAAAACACTTCAGCAGCAGCATGTTTCCAAGAAAAGAATAGTACCGAGAATTAGGATTTAAATGCAACTTTCACAGGTATTACAGATATTCTATTACAAAAGAAGATCTATAATTCACTCTTTTATACATCTTCAGTGGCAACCTCAGGTACTGGCAAATTGTTAAAAGGGTTTTAGGGGAAAGGTCTATTCAATACAGGTTTATTTTTGTTATGAAAGAGGCATGACATGAGATAGGTCAAAGCTCAGGCATTTCTGTATTATGGGGGCCACAGAACAAACACAAGTCCATATAAAATTATGCCAACAAGGTTTATATTTGCTAGGTACACCACATTTCTATTTTCATAGGTTTAGCGACTGTGTTCCATAACCAGACTGCAAGGAGTCTCAAAGGGATGTTTAGGTTACTGATTTGCCCCAGTGTAAAATGAGTTATTCCATTCCTGACAGATGCTTCTCTTTCAGGTGATGGAGAATTCACAGTCTCCCCAAGCAGTAGCCCTCCCTACTTCTGACTGGAAGCACTCCTAACCAGAATTCTTCATGCTGGGATTTAAGCCCACTACTTCTTATCATACTCATCAGAAATTGAGAATTAGATCTTTCCCTTCATCATAATAGCTTTTCATGTATTTAAATAGGGATGTCTTCTCTTCTGGAGGTTAAAAATTATCACAGAATTGTTTGACCTACAGCATGCCGGACCATTGTCACTTCTCTCCTCTGGACTATTTCCAATTTCTTCAACAAAGAGCTGAATAGCAGGGACACAGCATCCCAAACGGGAATATCTGTCCAAAAGGGACACAGCATTTCAGGCGAATAGTCTTTCATGATATTACCCATCTAGTGCAACTTTTATGCATTGTACGCATATAAGCCACAACTCAGGATTTACATACATATAATAAAATGCCTATCTAATTAAAAAAGTCACAAAGAAGGCATAGAAAACCCCACAGCCATGCTAATCAATAGTAATTATAACTAATAGAAAGACATTACTTAATGGCTTCTCAGAGATACATATTTTAGTTCCTAAGCTTCATAGTAACAAACAAGCGTACTGTAGATTGTACAGCCCCTAGCATATTCAATGAATGCTCTTGCATGTTCTGGGAGGAAGAAAAAAAAAACACTCTGAGGACAAACACTCATGCATTCCTTCCTTGAAGAACTAGCTCAAAGGCAGAAATTCTACATCTCCTAGGTTCCCATCAGGAAAATTACAAAAATCCTAATTAAAATTTCCTTCTGCTTTGGAAGTTTCAGCATGTGATGCTGAGTGTATTGTCTGGCCAAGTCCCTTCTCATTTTGAGTTGTATTTCAGACAGATAAAAAGCAGACCTCTTTTCTCACATCATGTCCACATGTGGTGAATTTCTATTTAACAAAACTGATAATGGTGGAAATTTGTGAAGATCTCCTCCCATGACATCGGTCCTGCCTACAGCCTGCCTGACAGATTTCACAGTCCTATGATGAACCTTACACAGGGATCAGGTGCTGGAGCCAACCCTCAAAATGAGGAACTTAAAAAAGCTCCTTCATGGCAGCCACCCCCACTGTGTGCCAAGTGCATCTCTTACACATACAGAACAAGACAGATCAAACACGACAGCCCATCAAGATGAAGTCTATTTGTTTACAATGTTTGTTATCCCATTTTTGCTCAAACTTTGTTTAGGCAAAACTCCCACTGAGCCCGCCTGAGAGGCTCGACATTTTGGCTCAATACAGACAGGAAACCATTAACTGTCTGTACATATCCTTTACAGAAGGTTTATTAAAGCATGAAACCCAGAGTTGTGAAGTGTATCATATTTGATTAAAAGTTGCATGAAACCCCTTTGTCACAACATGTCACAAATAAAGCCACATCTTGGTGATAAGTGTCACAAGAGATCAAAATGAAAAAGTTTAGTTCACAATTCAAGGTCAGCTTCACTCTCCTGCTGGAGCCTTCAGTCTCTCTTAGAAAAGGTCATCTCTGACTCACAGCTGTACAGATTTTTGGAATCAGTGAGTTGCTGATAGTTCTGTCCCCAGAGGACACAAGTAAATAGCATAATTCTGTCACTAATTCAGTTGTATCCTCTAGTGTAAGCAGAGGATAAATATGAAGGAGGAAAACCTGGCTTTGGTGCTCATGCTCTCATTGAAACAGCTCTGAATCAGGGAATGAAAACTCAGAATATTGTGCTTCAGAACATATATTAATATTTAAATAAAAGTTCTTTCAGTACATAATATTTTTATACCTTTTCTCCATCACTTAATGTAGAATATTCATAGGTCATACATATATCAGTGTCAGTGTTAAGACCATTCTTACTGTTACTTTCACCAGCCCAGATTAAGAAACTTAACCTAGTAACACAATAGTAAAATCATTCCAAACAAGAAATAAATCAGAACCACAATCCACACAACTACAAGAAGCTTTACACCAAGGATGAAAATAAGGCCATTTAGGTATATATGCAACTTCAGCTAGTCTAAATTGAAAGTGCTTTCTTGTATCTCTCTGCGTGTAAGTTCCTCTGTTTAAGTCTCTCCATCTTTGAAATTAGAACTCAGCTCTCCACCTGCCTTGGATAACCAACGTGGCATTAGAAGAATCCAAATCCAGTCTACTAGCAGTTCTATTTTATGCCATTCTTATATGTTACTAAAATCATTACTTGTAATACTTAAGCACAGGTAAAATGCATAACATCATCCAGATTTTACTTATATTAGGGCTGTGACCACCCACATTCAATCTCTTTTACTGAGATCCACCCTTAAAAATAGCTAGTAAGTATCCCTTTAAATAATAATTCAGAGGAATATCATTGTCAAAAAAAAAAAGTCATTTCATACAACTGCAAGAACAACTCTCACTGTTTTTCTTCAGCTGCTGTTTCAGATGGGAGATGTGTGCTTAATCCCCACATCCTTATCATGCACAGGAGAACTCCGCAGGGGAACTCTTCCAGATTCACATTAGCCCACATAAATGTCTCACTTACCTTTTCTTGCCCTTAGTCTCAAATCTTCATATTTACTGGATACTTTCTTGCAATCACAGTCATCATAGGTTTCATTCTAAACAATTCACCAGGCCCCTCTACTCACCTCTTTAAACACTTAGAACATGATACATACTACAGGCTTACTTCCACCAAGCTTAAGCCAGTTCCCTCCNCCCCTATTATAAAAACCTGCAGCAGAGTTATCCCAGGCACACCTGTGGAGGGGCATGGTTGATGCTTGACCCTGGTTCTCTTAAAAGTCCAGATCTTCCACAGAGGTGGGTTAATTTCCCGGGCAGGTCTGGCGATGTGCTGTGTGTCTGGCACGTGCCTATTCTAAAATCAAATAATAAAATAAAAAGCAATCTTAAAGATGAGTTCAAAAAATTATTATGTGAAATCTATTCTATCTACCACTAATCTATTCCAGTCTGGTCTTAGGGAGATCATGAAAAGTGAATATGCTTTTAAAACATTATGTGGTAGGCCCCTTTCTTTTGTTAAAACATTCAGATAGTCCATACTTAATACAAAGCTGCAGCTCTAAATGGCCTGCAGTTAGTGAGGTGCTTTAAAAGGCTGGAATTACACAATGTTGCAAAAGGGAGTGAAGCAGGATGACCTCAGAACAAGTAGCTGTTAAATGCCGCGGCATATCCAGTGTTGGAGGAAGCTGAGACAAAACCCTTACAGAAAATAAGTTTCTTCTAAAAATGTATAGTAGTGGTGTGGTAGCAAAGTGTCGTTACATTTGATTCGGAACTTTCTATGGCAATGGAAAGGCCTTGGACCCAAGTAAAGCAAGCTGACTGAGAAGTTTCATCTGAGATGAGGAAAAAGGAAGAAAAAGTAAAGAATCTATGAGCAAATATGTTGAAAACCCTAAGACAACGGTTTAAACTGTCATTTCTGTTTCTTGGATTTACCTTTCTCTGGCTTACTGTGCAGTCCTACCTAATCTGAAAGTGCCAATGCCCTAAGTTTGAAGTCCCCAGACTCCTCTTTCAGCATAAGACTCAATAAAAATTGTCACCAGTGCAGCTATTAGCGAGGGTAAGTAACATGCTGCCTGTGGATTCTTCCAATTGCTCTCTGATAGCTGTCAAGGCTATTAATGTGTTCAGTGCCACTGATGCTTCCCCTAAAGAATTTCTTTCAAGGAACAAGCCATTTGTACCGCCAGAATAATGCACCTTACTTTTTCTCTTAGAGTCTTCTGTTAGAATTTATCCAAAAATATCTGCTGCTAGAGGGGAAAAAAAAAAAATAGGAAAAAAGTAGAAAAAAAGAAAAGCAGATTCAGATATGCATTGGAAAAAAAGAAATAACTTCCTCTCTATTCACATGTGCTTTTATATAAGATGTAGGAATATGTGCTAAGTATATTCATTGCTATCTTTAACAGGCAAAAGAGATACTGTACTTAAAAATTCATGTTAGGTAATTTAATGGATTGCCCACTCTTTCTTCTACAAGAGAGGTCTCAAGGCTTCTAGAGCAACTTCATGACACACATGTAGATCATCGAAACTGGACTTCTAGAACAGCGGACTCATGGTTTTTGATTTAACTTCTAGGGAAATGTAGTAGCGACATGGTTATAATTTTTTTATAATTACAAGATGAGGTGGGATCATGAGCATCAGACACTCCTTCTTTCAGGAGAGAAGTTAGAAGTGGGATAGAACTAAATATAGGGGTTTTTCAAACTCCAGATTTGAAAAGATTTTGATTTTTTTCTCTTATGTTCAATAAAGATAACACATATGCCATTGGAGGAAGGGAATGAGTTATCTGCAAATCCTAAATGCAAGTTATTTTAACAAGGTTAACTATTTTGACAAGGTTAACCTTTTTACATTTTCAAAATGCACTCTAAGATTTTAGAAGTATCATATGTGTATTTTAAGCCCAAATATATTAAAATTTTCCTAACTTCAAGCTTTTTCTTATGCAAATTTTTGAATTTTTTTTTTCTCAAAACCTGCTGATTCATATGAGCATTTCCATTTCAAAATCAGAATTTTCCACTGAAAATCAGTCTAGTTGAAAGTGCTTTACCAGCTACACTTGTATCTATTCCATCCCAGACTTAGGACTCGCTGTGTAAAATGAAAGCAGAAGAAATGTGAGCTTTATCAATTATGATTCTTTATATTCTCCCTTTGGTGAATTAGGAAATCTGCACAAGGACTTGCAGAAGACGTTTTCTGAGAATGTTACTGCCTAAAATATGAGTTTGCTACACTAAAGTCTAAACATCATTAATGAAGTACAAGAGCAAGAGTAGGGGTCATTCCAAATTGGAAAAGACTTGCTAGTAGAGCTACACATCAGCATACTTATATAGGTGCTGAGAGACCTTTGCAATGAAGATAAAACTTCTCTTGACAAAACACTGACAATACGTTTTGACAATACATCAAATGTGCAAAGCCAGCTGGCAAAGGCTTATTCTTGTGGTTGTATGTGATTGTATTAGGACTTTTAGCCATGTACCTATGTCTGCTTCAAGGACTGGACCTCTTTCCAAACTGATGTTAAGAGAGAAGGCCAGAATTTTAGTATAGAACGGACCAGAAAAAAAAATAAAGGAAAATTTTTGCTCATTTCATAGCAGAGCAAAATATTCACATTAAATGTGAATTCTTATGGTAAAAAAAAAAAAAAAATGACTGTTAACTTCAGAGCAGAGTTAAATGTAAATAAATCCATGAACAACCAAATAAAAAACAAGACAAAACACAAACTAGAGCAGAGAGCAACAATCTGTATGTGAGGCTGAAAGCATTTGAAGGGGGTGCTGAAAGCTTTCTTTTAGTGAATTAAAGTAGCTGTAAAGTCACATATTTGTGCAAATTACTTCTAAAGCATGTGCAGAAATCTCTCTCTGTAAAAGACAAGCTGCAGTTAAGATGTTGAGAATCAACAGAGTTTGATAAGAATCAATTTATCAAACTAATAACATTTATATGCTTAGTCCTTTTATCATAGTCCTCCTATGTCTGAAGATGGTGAGAAATTCTAAAGAGTGGGTGCAAAAATAAGACTCCACTTTATTTCCTTATCTCCAGGCTAAGGTGAGGCTCACGTAGTCTCCCTGTACTCAGGAAAACTCAAGGACTGTTTTATTCTGGCACACGGATCCCCAAAATTACCCCAACGAGAAGCTACAAGATGGCTCAAGAATGGGGGGGCACCTCAGGAGAGCTGGGTTCCATCCTTAGCCCTTCCATTAAGCTGATTTATCATTCTAGACAAGTAATTTCTTTTTTGTTTTTGTTTCCTCTTTATTACTTGGGCAGCTTTTACTATCACATCTACCTTTCTTTATTAAAGAGACTTTAAATTCCAGGCAGTGTAGCTATATAGAGGACAACATCCCATTATGTCAACAGAGGGGAGTACCTAAAATGTATGGCTCAAAATTATTTTTAGCACAAAAACATAAGACATACTCATTTAGTTTTAAAAGCAAAAGGAACAATTGTCAAATATTCATATGTAGAAATAACTCTACCTTTGTATATTGCCCAAGCTGTAGTAGGCCTATGATTTTTATTGTAATATCTGGTCAAAAACTGTTCATTCCTTGGCAGATTTTGCTCTTTTTTTTCATCATCTAGTCTATTCAGCTAACGATTGATGACAGTTTTCCAGAGATATCAGCAAAATTATTTTATGATGTCCATTTCTGTCAGGAAAAAAAAAAAAATTTCTTTAATGAAAGATTTATGACAAAACTTACTCCTTTTACTGTTATTTTTACATTTTTAAACTAATATTAAGTTAAAGTAGTCCTTTTTTTTTTTTTTTTTTTTTTTTTAAATACAGTAGTATTTTGTAATGCTCTGGCTACATTTTGTACAGACCTCTACACTGACACCAGCGATTTGGTAAAAGCAGAAAAATTCTAATCTGACACAGTTTATGAGGGAGTTTGGTCAGGACTATGTTCTTTGATCCTGTGCCACTGCAAAGTTCATTTAGATCCTTCCAGATGACCAAAGGTCAGATTTTATGTGATTTTCTGCCAGGAACTACATTTTTGTCAAATGTTATTAAGGAATACAAGTAAAAAAGATGATTCCCAATCAACTTCATTTTAGAAAACATTGGCTTCCATTTCATAGGACCATTTAAAGACGCTACTTGCTGGGGTAAGGCTGCCTAATACAGGAACCACAGAGCTCTCTTTCAGAGACATTTTCCTAATTCTTGTTTCTGAGGACACGGAAAACTCTTCTGGCTGGGACGTTACTTTGGGGTTTGGACTGCCTGGACTCAGGACGTGCTTAGGTAGTACATTTAGGTAGCACAAGTCCTTGAAGGACCGAGTCTTAAATATCCATTATTTTGACCTCGATCCTGACTCTCTGATTTCATTTTTGACTTGACTTTGGACCTGCCTCTCCACTATAGGCTTGGACGGTGATCACTGGGCTCTTGCCAGAACCTGGCTGTATCCCTGTCCTGCTTGCCTTGCCTGGTTGTAGAGGGACTGTGCTCATCACAGCCAGGCCACCACCTCTGCTGACCTCAACCTTGGCTCCCTGCTCACCTTCCCTTTTGGAACTGCCGGTCCTTGCTGCTTCTTGACATCTGCAAAACAAGAAGACCTGAGCTCATTTCCTGTAAATAACCATAGTGCCCAGAGAGGGGAAGGGATCCTCAAAGTATTCCCTGCCTTGCGTTGTCATGACCTGGTATCACCCTCCCTCTTGTTTTCCAGTGACTGCCCACTACATAAACCCCCCACATTTCCTGTCTTTTCTCGGCCGCCTATCAACGTGAGTACTCACAACAAGAAAAATAGGAGTTAGGATTCAGAAACAGAGCTGGGAAATGTATTCTAAACATGTTCACTTTTAAAATAATCACAACAAATAAATTTCCCACACTCACAGCATAGTATTAATACCTGAGGTAGTTAATGAATTTATAATCATCATTTTGTGGTTTGGAAAAATGTAATCACTGTGACAACACGTTCTTTTAAAAGTGTGAATTCTTGTTAAATATGTGAAGACAGTATCTAAGCTAGCTGAGTTTTTCTCCAAATAAAATTAAAGGAATACTTAAATTAACATTTTAATTCATTTTCTGAGAGAACACACTATTTTTTTTTATTATTATTAAAAGGTTTAGAAATACATAAGTGGCCATAATAGCGTGCACATAGCATTGATTCTACATTTTAGAGGGCATTTAATGAACTTAAAAAGCATCAAATGGTTACAGAATAAAGCAGCTGTTCTGTGTGTATTTGAATATGCATTTCTGGAATGCCAAACAAAAGCTGAGCTAAAAAGCCTTTGTTTCTAATAACACAGTGTTTGTAAAAGAAGTCCTCAACTGTGAGGGAAAATCTAGTTCTAAATCATGTATATAGAGTAAGTGGAACAGATAGAAAAGCTTACTGAGGAAAAGAATAAAAGTTCTGACACAGTACTTATTTACATATGGTATAAGCACTTATCTGCAGAAAGAAGTTGTGAGAAGTTGTTGATTTTGTTTTACTGCTGGTCACTCAACTTTCTAATTGTTTTTTGCACATTCAGACCAATAGAGAATCACTGCCATGGAGAACATGGCAGAGTAGCAATTGCTTGCAAAATACAGTCTAGGAAGAATTCATAGACTGACAGGCTGAAACCCTCACCTGGCTGAATGGCACTATCACCCCTTTGAGTGGAGACCAGATTCCCCACACAGGTTTAAAGACCAGAACTGTTATTAAGATCTTCTGATGCAAAGAAAAAGGAGTGATAAACCCAATCTGTAGTTCCTGAGCTGCAATTCAACTGGAATAGAACATTTAAAATGAATCTTATTTTAAATTATTCAGATGATTGATTTATTGCCCTTTGAGGCAAAAACTAGACAAAACCAATTTAGTTTTGTCTAGTTCTGTCAAAAAACAATTAGCCATTGTTCAAAGTCAATGGATAAAGTTTTAAGAATAGTTAAAAGAAACAGGGGCTAAAGTCTTGCTAATTTTTAGATGAACTCAGGCATGAAAATCACATGGGAACTTTAGAAATTACAATTTAATAACCATTTAGGACATAATACAGAACATATTTTCCATGCCACTGTCTACAGACAGTTGACAATGTCTTGTGTATCATTTAATATATAGAATCAATTAAATTAAGGTGAACTGTGTTATTCATTTAGGTTTTCTTTGTGTATCCTTTGGCAGTCAAAAAACAAACCCATTATTCATGGATAATAAATAGTTAAAGTATTTTTGAGCTATGAGAGTCTGTTTTCTGGTACCTGATGTGACTAATTAGATCATGGTGACCATATCAAGCTGTATCAAAGAATGACAAATTGTTTGAATCATGACTGAATAATGAAATCTTTGACAGTGTGGGTGAAGTAATCTAACATGACATAGCACCTAATGCCTTATCAGAAAGTCATTATTTTCATTTAAGGAACTTTAATTCCTTAAAATCCTTCTCGTTTTATGAATCCAGGCAAGGTTTCTTCTTTTAATTTGCTGTTCTGCTGAAGTTCTTACTGGCAGAAACAAGACTGATTGCAATTTCAGTGATGTGTATTATGAAGCAAATATAACTTAAAAATCTTAAGATATCTGGATTTACAACCACACAACTAGGATAACAAATGCTGGACAGAGAAAGTTCCTGCTCTCAGTAAAATACTTTTACAAAATATCAAAGGCATTTTGGTGGAGACATCATCGTGTAATTCTTCACTATATGTCTGTAATTCTCCAGTTCAGATTTTAGCACAACAACACAGGCTAGAATCAAAATTTTGAAATATTTATGTCACTGGTTTTATCAATTTTTAAAAATACACTCTAAACTAAATATAAAAATTTAATGAGGAATTGAGGAATTAAAAATATAGTCTTAACAACTACCTATACCAAAGTACTTTGAAAACTTTTTAAAAAAACTTCAAAAAGCCATGTATCAGTCATGTCTGTATTCCCTGCAAATCAGGAAATTCTGTGATACTGACTCTATCTTACAGAAATATAAACTAAATTTTGCTTTTTGCAGCACACTGTGCATCTCATTTCTTTTAAAATAGTAATGCTGACAACGTTCAATATAGTAAAGGAAAATAAAACAGAGAATCAAACTTTTTTTTTTTTTTTTTTTTTTTTTAAATTTATACAGAACTACCTGTCTATTACACATCCCATGCAGGTCATTTTTGCTTTTGTGACCAATTCCCTTGTTAGTATTCTATTTTTAATATACTTTTTCAGAAAGGTAAACTCATTTGTGTCTGTCAAACTGATATGTGCCATCTTTAGTTAGAAAACCAAATCATGCTCTTGCTGCATCACTGTATATAAATATTGATGTTTTACAAAAACAAGAATATTGTACTGTACACTGGAAACATCCTTGGAATTAGTATTTCTCTTTTAAATACCTGAATTATAGAATAAAACTTTTAGAAAGATTTCAGCTACCATATTTCTGAGATAATCAATACAGTTTATGCCACAGACTGACCTTTGCTTTAGAAAATCTCTTTTCATGCTAATATCAAGGTACATGATTACCCTAATCATAAATCCTTATATTTCAAAAATGAAAACTTTGTATTGTTTTTTGAGCCAGGTGTCAAATTTATGCATGTTCAATCTCTTTCAGTTGTCTCATTCAGGTTAAAACTTTGGATTATCTAGAAACAAATCCTCCATCTAGAGTGTAGTTAACCTCCAAACTGGTAAGACACCATGTTAGAACACTTTTTTTATATATAGCTTTTGATACTTCATTTCAGCTTCATTTAAACCTCATTTCAGCAATGCTAGTAGATTCTTCAAAGCTAGGAGATGGTTAGATGAACAGATGAATTTAGGAAATATGTAACAATATTGTAAAATATGTAACAACTCCTAAACTTTCAAACGATTCCTATGTTTGAATTTTGGAGAGGAGTAATCAGGATCCATCAGAGAAACCTTTGTATAGATTTATACATCACTCTGATGCTATTTTACATCACAAGTATTTTATATGGTTCATCAGATGCTACCATTTCACTTGCTGACTCTCGTAGGCCAGATTCTGATAACCCTCCCTATCTGAAAAGCAACTTATTCTGCTGAAGAGCTGTCTTGAAGATTTCACAATTCACATAAGCAGGTGAGCATACCTGTTACTTTACAAAAACTTGAGGCCATTGGAGAGTGAAGTCTCTCTCTCTCTTTCTCTTATTCTCCATGAAATAATTCAAAATGCCAAAGTTACATCACAAAAATAAACAGGTATTTGGACCTTGAAACATTTTTTCAAAGTGAGATTCTTCCTTTCTAGTCAGCTCAGAAGTTCCTTATTTGAGAACCACTCTACTAGACATTTTTAGGACTACTTTCAGTGTTTCTGAATTGGCTTGATAAATGATTAAAATCATGCATGCCTGTCCATAAAATGTCCCAATTCTTCCTGAAGTGAGAAAAAATGAATGGTAAAACTTCATCTTCGTTTTTGCTGTTCCATTTTTTAACACCTGACTATTCCTTCCATTTTATGCCTAGTGACACATACAATCTGTAAGGAAAGGAATCAGCTGGTTGCTTGTGAAGTGCTAGTGGTCTGTATTTTAAGAGCATTTTTTCCCTGCTGCAAGGAGCAGGGGTTTCAAAGAGTGGACATAGCAAACATGGGAGGCTTTATTTATTTCTTGCCACAGTTCTCCGGTCAACAGAGAGATAATGAACAGTGGAGCACACGACATCACTAACATCATTTCTGCCATATTTTCTTCCTTCCTAGACATTCACACTAGAAAACAGCTACTAAATTAGGAAAATAAGCATACCAAGGTGATTCATATCCTGCAACTTTAAAACTTGTTTGTTGAGGAGCTTTATGGGTCATTAGTGCTGAATTTTAAGAAGACATGCTACAGTACAGGAAGATTGCTAGAATTACGCCAGTATCTAGAACGGATAAACACTGTGACCTGTTTGTTCACAAGCTGCCAGCTTCACTTTTCCCTGAGCAAAATATTGATAGAAAAAAAGTAATGTAACCCAAGTCTAATGTATTATTAGACTAGTTTTACTGCTTGAATTTTCATTTGTATCTTCAGGAAAAAATCTCATGAACAGAAGTCTCTTGGAAAAAAGATGTATTGATAAACATATGCTCCCAGTCTATCCTACAAATAATACAAACTGATACAGCTGTACTGAGTTCTGTTGCAAATTTGTGGCTTGTACATCACTTTTGATTCACTTTCAATATTTCAAAACCAAACTATGTCTGTGTTTCAAAACTACTAAGTTACTAAGTCTGCATGAAAGAACCTTGAACTAGCCCTGTCCTTTAAACATAACCGTAAGGATGTTAAGGCTACATGAAAAAAAGCTCTTTCTTTTGAAATCAAAGACAAAACTCTCACATTTAGCAATAGGGCCAAGATTTCATCCAGACTTTTAAGTATCTGACAGTATCAGCATGGGATGCCTGTTGATAGTGAGCCAAGAAGGCAAGAAAATTTCTCATTTCTTTAGAAAGTCTCATTTGGTGGTAGAGGCTCATTGTTATGAGATGCCTCTTTAAAAACGGAGCTAGGTTTTAATTTGGTTATTTTATCACTGCCAAATGCTTGTGGTGACCTCAGTATATGAGGATAAAGTGGTACTTTGTTCAGGGTCTCAGGGCTCTAAGCTGGCCAAGGGGACTGAGGCACCAGCGAAACACAGTCATGTCTCATTTATGCTTTTGACCAAAGTGCAGCTTTGGCGTGTTAGTGCACTCACATCCCTACACCTCCAAAAGACCAGCCTACTCGGGCAGGGAAGCCTTGGCCTAGCACTCTCCTTAAGCTCAAAGGAAACAAATACCCTTGTCATGCTGTGCCATATGCTGGGCATCGTGGAAGAGCCTTGCAGGCATTTCCCTTCATGGGACACTCAGGCTGCTGAGAGCAGGAAAAGCCTCCAAAACAAATCACATAACATCCTATTATACATTTTGCTAAATGCTTTTCAATGCTATCCTTTCATCTATAAATAGATTTCAAAACATCATGTTTTATTCTGAATGAATTGGCGACAAGAAGCAGGGCCCGAGCAGAATAAACCTGTGGCCTTAAATGCAGTAAAGAACTGCATATTGCTGTCATATTGTTTCGTTTGTTTTTTTTCTGCATCCTTGAAGACAAGGAAGACAGTTGTTTTTAATCAAAAAATGTCTTCCATGTGCTTTGCATTTGTAGACTGAAATAGAACCTTCTAGAAAATGTTTTAAATGCAAATTATAATTTTCTTTAACTGAATTTTGCAACTACACTTTTGAGTAGTTCTATGATTTTAACTGCTCTTTAAATAGGATGGTGACTACAAACTTCTTGTTTATAGTAATTTTTAAGTTTGTACTTTAAGTGAGAAGAAAAAGATTGCTGGAAAATATGGTGTTTGTGTTTGCTTAATGAAAAATTAACTATCCACTTCCTGTTTTATGTCTGATAAATGTCTCACGTGATTACATCTTATCACACTGCATACTGTTTAATGTTTGCATTTTCTCTTACAGTCAAGGCCCCAGTTCTATTTGTAATTCAATTCTCTGAATGCTTCATAGATAGTCATTTTCAACTAAATCTCCCTTTGCAATGTTTATAATGTAGTTTAATGGCTAGAAAAACATCTTTTCCGTGTGCTGAAAAGAAGCTGATGGATTACAACGCTAGAGATCTCTGGCTTAACTGTGCAAAGTAATTCTGAAAGCAATTTCATTTCTCATTTCCTTCTTGGATTTTCAAGGGTTAGCTTTAACAAAATGCCACTTTTTTTTCTTCTTTTTCTTTTAGAAAAGTGCATTTGCCAATATAGAATATGTAAAGCCTCTTCTCATTAAAACTTCTGACAGCTCCCTATGACTTCAGAAGACTGTTGGATAAGGCTCACAGTGAGGAAACTTTTATTTGCATCTGTTTTTAAAAAAAGTTTACCCCACTGCCTGCCTTGGTCCAGGACTCCAAGGACAAATTTAGCAATGACAATGGGCAGAAGTGCTAAAGACCTGAAGCAAATCAGAGACACTATGTGTGGTCGTAAGGCATTTGAATACACCTATTCAGAAGCAGACTGAGTTCTCCACATAGTCATGTGCTATGCATGTCAGAATACGCAGAGGAATTAATAAAGTTAATAGGAGTTGTTCATGGACATCATCAGAACAAATTCCAGCAATGTTATAAAGAGGAATAGAAAAGTTCTTATAAAGGCCAAGATAATTGTAACAATACCATCTAGCAAATTGCTGAGACCATTTATAAAATAATTATCAGTATTTGCAAATTGTAATAGTGTATTAATAATTCTTACTGGAAATCTGTAAGGAATAAAAAAAAAAGGGCTTGCTGATTTTCCACCCTACACATTATACTACGTCTTTACGTGCAGAAATTCAGAATTCAGGTTTAAAGTGAGGTTCATATTATGAGTTTGAAGTGTTCACAGCATCCCACCTTTTACAGCGATAGAAGCGATAAGTGCTATTGCTGGAGTGGGTTTGATGTGGCAGTTTTGGATAGCAGCAGGTCATTAATATTAAAACCAGGTTTAATATTAATGATAGCATTTACAATACGCTATTAAAATTTAAATGAATAGGGCACTGTGCAAATACAAGTTGTACATATGCATATAAAATGGAGTATCTCAAATGGGAAATAGTTTATTTCTACCCATGTCCAGTTTTGATTACACATATTTTGCTCACATTATTTGAAGAAAAAATATAACCAATAAATTGAGCTGAGATAGCTTAATCTTCCTCCCAAATTCTTAGTACTCTTGATAGGTAATATGGACAGTAGTACTGTAAAAAGAGTGATGTACAAAACCCAAATACAGTCCAGAAATTGCAGTACTTCCATTATGGGGGGCGAGAGATATGTGTGTCCACATTTAAAGGTAAGAAATGCTTTTGAATACCAGATTGTTCTCTGTGGGAACATTTTATTGTGGGGATTAAATCTTTTTCAATATTTGCCAGATGTGAGCAGCTTCATGCATAGATTCATTAAAATGCCCTTTCTACCAAGTGTGTATAGCTGCATACAAATTGTGTTGCACATATAGATGAGCACAATTTCTTTTTCAGTATGCACTTTCTCCTCAAAAACATTTTTTGCCTCTAGTCCTTGAATGCTTATTTAATCTGCAATTTGGAAGTAAAGGCTTTCACAGATGATTTTGGGAATGTCATTGAAATATCACATTGAGGTAGAGTTGTATTTCTTCTTCACTTTCTTTTTCCTCTCTCTCTTTTCCTAGNTCTTCTCCAGTTTAGCTCTTAATTCAGTAACCATCTGGCTAAATTCAATGTGTCTTTATAGTGCAAAATGTATATGTGTATATGCATGTGTGCTTATATATAAGCCAAACTATGAAATAGAAACTGCAGGCTGTAAGACCAAAATTGCTTATACTTTTCCTGTATGAGAATTTTTCTAGCAAGAGTTATGCATATATGAAAACTCAGATAAGTGACTGGAATTACAAGAAATCTTATTACAGTTTCCTCATCTTTAAAGAATGTTGTTCTCCTTGACTCTGTGTTCTTTCTTATAAAGAGCAAAAATGTGAAAACTATAGCAAATAAAAATCTAAATATTTCACAAATAAGAAAAAGTTAAAAGTATCATTTAATGAAGAAAGTTGTGTGGTATGATTACATTTGTTTAATATCATGTCTTAAGTTCCTGAGGTTAGAATGGATGGCAGTTCTTTCATTAATAATGTATATTCTGCCAGGGATTTGTGTATGCTGGTATCAAATAAAGCTCAGTATATCTTTGTGTAGGAAAGAAGGAATTTGGCACACCAAAGAAAGAAGAGAAAATGGCTTGGAGTGGCAAATGAGGGTTCAGGGTGCTCTAAAGTCACAGAAGTTCCATGCCTTTTGCAGCCTTTGGAGCAGGCTCCAGAGGCCAGTGTTTTTAACTACTTATCCTTTCTTCAAAACTCCAAGACTTCAACATGGTACATCTTGGATCCTGTCTTTCACTTTTATGAAATACAGCACCATTCTTTCCAAACTGATCTCTCCACTGGCAACACCAGGAAGAGCAGAGCTGCCTTGGCAGTGAGGCAGTGCACATCCAAATGCAGGAAAAGCAGACTGCACGTCAGCCCTGGCGGTTTGCCGCTCTGTGTTACCCGTACATAGAATTGGCCCTGGTTTGTACATTTTCCAGCCCACTGCCATTCTGATCTACAACCTGAGCCTCTGGATATGCTATAAACAGTAATAAAAGAAATGTATGTAAGTTCTTATATATATATATATGCTATATACATAAATAGAAATAATTGAGTAGAGCTTAATTTCAGTGTCATATTAATGCTATTACAGCTGTATTCAGGAGAGCTTCTTTCCTTTTTACAGCACCAAATGGATGGTGGAGACTGCCACAGGATCTTAAAGCTCCTGTTTAAAGGTCTCTCTAAAAGGTGATTAACTGAAAAGAGATTCCTTTCATTACCTCTCTCTCACCCAAAGTGTGGTTAATTAGTATTAACTACCTCCAGGTGCATATTATACAGGTCTGCATTAAGCAACTGTTCCTGTCCTGGTGAGCTGATCTCCTTCAATGAATAAAATGGAAAATGCTCATGGTTTTGATGTGTTTGCTGTAATTCCCCTGGATGAGAAATGTTTGTGTACACCGTGATTCAGTTCCTGACTATGTCACACCAGAATTAAAGCCTCCACAATGGAAACTTTAAAGATATGTTGACAGTTCTGGATTAGAATTTTCATATCCAGAGGCAAGGCTTTGTCCAGCCTCCTCTAAGTGTGAAATTTATGACAATTCACCTTTTTATTTTAGCAGTAACAGCAAGCATCACTAGTAGAAGTGTGAAACTGTCAAGCTTCTAACTTAACAGTAACAGAAACTGACATTTTTATACAGCACATTGTATTGCAGGATACCAAAGTACTTTAAAAAGTAAACATAAAGGTCACTCCTGAGGGTCTTGGACTCTACCTATCCCTGGAAAAGAAAGCCAAGGCCTTTTATTCCATACAGTATAGCTTCAGATATCTATGAAAACTGACATTTTTCATTTTCTTCTTGAAATAGCAAAGAAAAAGCTTACAGTTTAGATCTCACAAATACGTGATACTGAAATCTGACCACACTGAACCCTACTGAAAAGAAAGAACAAATGAAAAGAGGACGGAATCAAGTTATGTTCACAGAATTTGCTTTGGCTAAGCACTAAATTGAAATTTTCATTAAGGTTTTTTTTTTTTTTTTTTTTAAAAACAGGTATTCATCCCTCGATGTAGGAAATTCTAACTGTTTTAATGGCCTAACACATAAGTTATTTCAGGTTTTGATTTGCAGCCCCAAACTACCCTTTCAAGAAAAACAATCAAAAAAGCTAAAACAAACTTTGTGAAAGTGTCTTACAATCTTAAAAAGCCAGAATGGAAAAACTAATAGTGACATGGCATGGACATCAGTTTGGTAATATTTTGCAGCCAGTAATGGAATGAATGTAACCTCATTTTATAATAAAATCATCTTTCAGCTTTCCAGCTCAAATACCAAGACAGGCTTCTCTGAGTCACAGGGGTTGTTTTGGGCTCTGACACAAAGAATTTATTCTTCCTGTCCTGACTTGGGTGCATCCCCTCTTCAGCAGAAGCTGTTCATGCCAGCATCCATACTCTTACAAGTTCACATGCCTGCAAACGGTCAGAGAAGCCTGTAATAGTTAGCGTCAAAGTGGAGACAAAAAAGGCATTAGGTAAGAAAACATATTCCCAGCAGAGACTGCTAACAGTCTGCTATTATCCCCTCAGACCTGGCAGCTGTGCTGACACATTCTAGGTATGGGTTGTAGCATGCACTGACTTCTCACAAGGATTTCTAAATTTCCCTACAAATGCCTCTAAATTTTTTTCCTTTTTTTTTTTTTTGGCATTAACTAAACTAAAATCATAATGTAATAATGGGAAATAGCTATCAAATTCTATGGAACTCACAAAACAAATTCAGATTTCATAGGCAGTCCAGTAGTGAACTGTGAGATTAAATAAGTACATTTTGCATACTGAGAGTCACATTTGCTGCATCTTTAATAAAGATCATAGCTTTGAGTGTATTTAAATTAATATCATTTGTTAAATCTTTCTATATGGAAAATCAATTTTACTGGGGTAGAGACAAAAAGTTAATCAAACAGAAGAAAATTGGCCTTTTAAGTGCTGTTTTCAGAAAAATAACCTCATACATTTTTAACAAAAAGAAAAAAATCAGCAGCTGAGATTGTGAAGTAAAATCTCACCGAGTTGAATAAAAGATTTCTTAAAAGTCAGGAAGACTTGACAGGTTGTTTACACACTTACTGAAGTTTCTCAAATTACACAGGGAGTTACAAGTACAAGTTCTGTTAACTCGAATGGAATGACAATGAAAATACAACCCTTCAAGTGCTCTACACTCAAAGCAGTCTGTGCTGTGAAAATATCCCTCCCAAATTATTTTGCATTATGTCTTATGCCCAAGGCAAATCAGTGGTTTTCTCTGATCACTACCAAAGTCCTGATGTAAAAACAGAGACATAAAACAGTGATCTACAGGGCAGAACTCACTCTGAAAAGCAGTCATTTGTCCTGATCTATGTCACAACAGTTTTAACTGAATGGATGTTATCAAGGGAAAGTATGAAGACTTTTAAGCAACTTAATTTTGCCTTTTGGAGGATTGATGAGCTAAAAATATGTACTGGCAGGGACTAAATCAGAAAGAGAGCACAAGCTGAGAACAGACATTCTAGTTATCTGCTGTAGGTGGTCATAAGTATCTCACCAGAAGGCATTCCCAGATGGTAGAACACATCCTTTTAATTATTATTTTTAATAGCAAAACTATGGTTTTTAGTAGCAAAGCTAATAATTATTTGTATTACTCTTGTTTTCACTTTTTGAAGCTTGCCAAAGCACCACCTGCACAGGCTATGTCAGAATCAATCTATTCTTGAAGCTTCATTCACTCCTATATAAACTAGAGCACCCTATGGGAACAACCTACACAATGACTGAAGAGGACGTACCTTGCAGAACTGCCTTGCCTCCCTCCAGGAGCTCAGGCATCAGAAGAATTAGGCCTCCTCTTTCCTTTTCTCTCCTAGGAATGACATCTCCCTATGGACATTAGCCACTTTTCTGAAGCTACATTAATCTAATGCTGACAACACCATGGACCAGTTGCCACAGTCTTTATCTGCTATAATGCCATGCAATTTTCTGATTAGTCAGAAATGATAGAAAATGCAGAGCCATCTTGAATGAATATTTCAATATCACTTTAAATCTGTATATTACTTTGATGATTTCTGTTTGGATATTCTGCATTCATAGCAGGAGTAAGACAAAGTTCTCAAACTATGCTTGCAGTTCATACTAATTTAATATTTCATATATACAAATAGAAGAAAGTAATTCAGAAAATAATGAGTTTCGCATTCATCCATTGTCTAATGTCAGCTTGACTTCTCATCACCGTGCCTTTCATCAGGTTTCACATCACTGTCTCTCCTCAGATTACCTTTCTATTTTTTTTCAGATCATTAAAACAGAAGCACTTGAATTTAAGTCATATCTCTACACATTTTTTTCAGTGTCTTCCATCCTTTCACTGAGCACTGGAAATAGACAGCAAAGCCAAAGTTAGCCCTCTTTGCTGTCGCCCTCTCACATTCATGCTTTCATTTTCCTCGTCACAAATCTACTCATGTCTTAGGAATCTACCCCTTTCTTTCCCTCTCCAACTCTGACCATCACACTCCGTCACACTGTCTCCTTTACCAAGCACTTCATTTTTCCTTTGGTCTCTATACCTCCTTTTTTTCCTCAGGCTAACTCATTTCTCCTCCTTTAAGGATTTTCTTCATGATTTATATTTTGAGGTTGCTATTCCACCATACATACAGCAGTTTCCTTCATATGAAAATACCCGAGTGAACCTTATTTATAAGGATGCAGTTTGCTTTTTTACAGGTTTCCCAGGAATAAGATAGTTAACATATTCTTAAGAAAATGCCACCAATGCTCACAGAGTCACTGAGAGTCATTTGTTCAGTACGAATCACTTTTTGTTAAGAGGGCCAGGGATGTTCTGGTAGTTTGAAGTGAGAATTTTGTGCTATATGTCCTGTGGCCTGGCCAGAGGATGTGTGGGAGAGCATTAGAACATAGACCTTCTGGGACGCTTGGCTGCAGTCCTGACCTTGTCCCTTTTTGCAAGAAGTCACAGGCACAAACTAACCCCAGAACTGCAAGTGGATTTCCTCTCACAGAGCCCACTGGGGTCCCTCTGAAGCGAGCAATACGGACACAGTGCAGGCAAGCAGGAGACCAGGAACTGCAACTGAGGCAGGGTCAAAGGTCTCTAACAGCAAACACACAGCAAAACTTAACAAAACCACTTTTTAAAGTTTCTTTTCCTAAATTGAGGATGATCATTTCTAGTGAAATCACTTGAATTCCAATCTAAATGAATACTATGTATTCCTCCCCCTTCCCCCCCCCCCTTTTTTTTTCCTCTTTTATTTGAAAATAGGAACAAAATGATTTGACAAGAATGACAATAAATAGGCCTCTGTTGCATGGAATACTATTTGCATTCTGTGGGATCTGCTTTAAGACTAGAACTATCTGTCAAAGTCTGGAAAGTGAACTCTGTCAGTGTGGAAAACACTTAGCTGTTCTAAATTGTAAGACAGAGACCTTGATTTATGCACATCCTTAAGAGAGATTCCCAACTTAAAATACAGATTATTAAAGACAGTGATTTATATTCGTTATACATATAAGAAATTACTATTTATCTTATGAGCATATTCCAAGTTGGTTCTTGTTTGCTCATTATTTATATGATCAATACTCTGATAGTAATAATTTTCCTGGCACTCATTTTCCATGGCACAAATTACACATTATGGACTTACTAAAGGGATTAGTCTCCTTGGGTATAATATCTCCTATAATTTCTACCTTTTATTGTGATTTTGAGTAGTATAAAGCCAAATCAGCAGTCTGTTTCAGGAATTATATATTTTAAAATAAATTTTGCATTTTATTAAGAGCTTAGAAAAAAATGTTTAAGGCCGACTCCTTTATCAGAATTATACTCCTAGTTGCTATGTTGATTTTTAAATACATTTTCAAAATGGCATATAGCACTTCAGTCAGCTAATCTTTATTGTTTAAGAGTCTCCTGTTTTTACATAGTAGCATTGCCTTGTCATTTAAAAAGTAATCTCTGCTCTTTCCTCTGAGCCATAGTCCATGCCATTTCTTCCAGCTTTGTAGAAGGCAGCAGGCAATATCAAAGCCCCAAAAGTTAAATACATATTTCTAATTATACATTACAAATAACTGATGTTAAAACTTCTTAAGATAGTATTTTTCTTTCAGATATTAGAGCTACTCTCTCTTCCTCAGATCTTAAAATAAATTTATCTTATAATTAGAGGCAAATTGCTGAAGAGGAAGAGTCAACGAACTTTTTCACACATACAAGGATGCCTGTCAAAGACAGCTATAGCAGAAGTGAGTCCAAATTACCAAGCAGCACCAAGACCTGCCTTGGGGGAGAAGAGGCCCAGCAAAGTGCTAAATTCCTGACAAAGGACTCACTTGCAGAAGAGGTACCAGACTCATCAATATAATGGAAAGAAATGACAGAAAGCAGGTGCTCTATGCCAAAGACCAACTTCAATGCACTTTGTGGGAGAGAAAAACCACCTCCCTGTGATTACACTGCCACTTTGTTGTCAAAGACTTTT
>VZSV01000017.1:7730252-7742590 GCA_013398735.1 Nothocercus julius
GTACATCAAATTCTTAAGGAGGGAACTTCAGCATCCCTGGCTGATTTCCAGGCAGGTCTGAAGCCTTAAAAAAAAAGAACAAAATGTTCAGACAAGAATTGAACAGAAAGTTTTATGTCCATAATAGCACCTGAATACGTAATGACTGATGACAGGGGAAAAAGAAATGCATATACAGCTAGGTGCAGGTTGTGCACTGAGTCCTAACTTGGCTCATAGACCACTTAGAGCTGAATTCAGTGCCCGCTCTAAATGCCACAGCCATGACTACAGAGTCTATAGATATAATCTGTACATCCCATGTCAAGATCATACTTCAATGAGAAGTGAATCACAGTATCTAAGTGACACTGCTGAGCCATTTTAGTACTCAGGCACACCCCAAAACTGGCCATTTTCCGCATGACCAAGCTATTTGCTTTTGCATTCTATATTCGTATGGTAAAAATAAGACCCAGAACTTGCAAATAGCTCTGTAAAGTTAAACTTGGCTTTCTGACTAAACCAGGTCACTGCTTTGTTTACACAGTTTTGTGTTTAGCAAAAAACATGGTAGTGAACTGGAGACACTAAGAGTATTATATCTTATTACTTGATTTTCTGGTAATCTGCATATCCTTGTAATACATCACTATAGATTAAAAATTTTGCCTACAGATATAGAACAAGACTAAATTAAGACAGATTCCAAAAGTTCCAGTTGCTAGTATCATTTTCACTACATGAAAATGACTTTTTTTTTTATAAAAAAAAAAGCAGACACCTCAGTGCCATACAATTCAATGTATAGTTTCAATGAATGATTTATTAAAAAAAAAAAATCTCTGCCCCAGACAATGAAAAGGAAATTTTCAAGACTTGGGCAATATCTCTGAGTCTGCTGACATCCTAAGACATTTTCAGAAATAGTGAAGGTGCTTATCCATGTTGTCTTTGAAGCCTGTAACTCCCCAGCAGGGCTTAGCTGGGAAGGGTACAAAAGGTTATACCAGTTGTATTTCCACATAATATTCTGGCTCTGAAAGAGGACTTCCCAGAAAAATCAAGTCTTTAATATAAAAGGAGCTTCAAATATTCATTTCTAACATGAGTGAATGAAACCATATACATGGGGTATAAATATTACTGTATTGAGATACACATTAAAAAAAGGAGAGTGAAAAATACTGCTTTTTATAACATAAGATAATTTATCATGAAAGGCCATGACAGTCAAAAACTGAAATATTCATATGGATTGCACTCTGTATCTCTTTTCTCTCTCCATTTGCTATGACCCTCTGAGCAACCTGTTCCAGCTCTACCCTGCTAATAAGGAATTTTCTGCCGGTGTCCAGTCTAAGATTTCCCTACCACAATTTGTACCACCCCTCACAACTTTATCAGACTAAATAAGTCCTGCTTCCCCCACTTTTCTCATATAGGTTGAACGTTCTAGGTCCTTGACCACCTTGGCAGCCCTCCCCTGGACACAATCCAGCCTATTCAACAACCCTCATGAACTATGGACCCAAAATTGGAGGTATTTCAGAAGGGCCTCAGCAGTGATAAACAAACAATAACAACAGCTTCAATACACTGCCCTTGCTCTTCCTAACGTAATTCAGTATTTTCTCTATTTTGTTAGCCATGTTTGTCTTATTTGAAAATGAGAGCACAGTTGGCTGATATTCAAACTGGCATCCACTCTGACTGCCCAGGTCCTCTTCAGGATGATTGCTGCTCAGTCAGTTTCCAGACTGTATGGGATTTATGAGATTATTTTATTATAGGTTCAGAAATTTGCACTTTTCATATTGAATTTCGTGAGGCTTCTATTGGTGCATTCCTGTAGTTTATCAAGATCCTCCTGGATTGAAATTCTGCCATTTGGCACGTCAACCACTTTTCTCCCCAATGTAGCATCATCTACAAATTTGCTGACAGTGTATCCTGCCTCATCATCTAGGTTGCTGATAAAGATATTGAAGAATGCTAGCTCCATATTGACCCCAGGGTACTCTGCTTGTTACTTCTGCCAAGTGAACATTAAGCTGTTGACTACTACACTACAAGCTTGGCAGCCAACCAGTCTTCAACTTATTTAACAGTCCATTTGCACAGCCCACAATTCCTTAGTTTCCAAACTGGGATGCGTGGGAGCTTGTGTCAAAAGCCTTGCTAAAGGCAAGGTATATTACATGCACCACTCTCCTCTTATCCACATACCCACTCATTTCATTACAGAGGCAATCAAGTTGGTCAAGCATGATGCACCCTTGCTAAATCCACAATAACTATTTTCATTACCTTCTTGCTTGGAAATGAATTCTAAGAACATATGCACCTGTGGTGCCAGATGAGGAGCAGGGGCTAGCAAGCTTACCCTTCACCAGGTCCTGATCTTCTAATTCCAGCCAGTCTGTATTTGCACACTTCACCAGTCTACATGCATTTATAGAATGTTCTATCAAGCCTCCTGGGTCAGGAGTTGAGTTCCTAGTCAGTGCATCTGCTCCTTCAACACAATCCTTAATCTGCCTGTTCTTGGCTTCTTCCGGTCAGATATATTCCTTTTAGGATTGCACTAGCTGCAGCTGTGGCCTTCATTTTCCACATATCCCTCACCTGGGGAGTCATCTCCCAGGTGCTCGTCATCCAAACTTGACTGGGTTGCCTGTTCAGACTTAATGTTATTAGTCTTGCTGGGCCTGCTACAGCTACACGTACCCTTATCTTTCCACGGATTGAAGTGAAGCCTACAGTCTGCGGGTTCTTCTTGCTATTCCATAATACCGGAGTCTTCAGGCCACTTGAGGGACACAATTTTACAGTACAGAGACATTTTACTATAGACCCTGTAAACTAGTGAAACTGGGCTGCTTTTGTTGCACAGAAAACTGGAACATAAATTCCCCCCAAATCCAATGATGCAACAGTGTTCACAGATAATTGCAGCAAGGTCATGGCATAATCTTATCAAGTGACAACAAGTATAGATACCCAAAATTTTGTGGGGAAATCATGTATAGTTCTGCTCCTAGGAGGAGTGGCTTGTTCCACAGCATCCTCTCCTTGCTGCTGTTGCTGCTGCTCCCATATGTAGGGTATTGTTTTAATTTCAATTTCTTGAGGATTAATTTCTTGCCTTATTATATCTAATGATGTCTCTGCAGAGCTTCCTCCCCCCAGCCTACAACAAATCATAGATTGAATCATTGAATTTATGTCACGGTAACCTCTTAGAAATACAAACTCCTTTTTGAAGGACTTTAGCTGAAATACTCAATTTGATTTAGGTGCTGTTTGTCCAAGGCAGACATCCCCAGGATAAAAGATTCTACTGAATCTACAGGAGACCCTCATGCGTATTGTAGGTTGAATGAAATAACTCTTGGCATATGATCCATATACTCTTCCCGTTTTTGTTCTGCTCTGCAAATAGCCTAAGTTGGCCACAATTCCCTCAGAGCAGGAAAAACAAAAAAAAACAGCAACAAAACAAAACAAACAAAAAACCCTTTCCATACAGAAACAAATAGGTAAAGCATGAATACATGTTCATTTGCCCAGTAGAATCCTCCAATGCCCCCATGAAAAAAATCACTGCCTTTGTGGATGCATTATGAAAAGAAGCACAGGTTAATTCCCCTGATCTTCTGTCCTTTCCAAGGTGAGAATATCAGTAATATGGTTCTCTATATGACAGCACCTTAGAATTTGACTTCTCAGATTCCTGTTTCTCACATTTCCAGTTGTTCATAGCACTTCAGAATTGAATTAACAGCTAGAAACATGTTTATTAGTAGGAACTGCAGTCCTCCTAAGAGCAAAAAATCTGTATCAAATAACACAGATGAAAATGCATATGGTAGTGCAAAACAAAATGGAGTGTCAGCAATGGAAGAGGAACTGCAGGAAAAAAGGTTTAGGAATTAGCAGATTTTGAATACATCCAGGCATTAACACATGCTTGTTTTAGTATACATCAGCTGTCTCCAGTGTTTGCTGTCTCAGAAGTGATGATTAATGACAGAAATTCCCTTCTATATTTAAAAAATGAAAGTCTATAGTCTAAGTGTTCCATTTCCTGTTTTACAAAGAGGGGTGGTGGTCTTCAGAAGAGGACAAGATTGGATGCCATATATATGCAGGAAGTTCTTATTTCTTGTGAAAGAATTCCTAAATCAGGCTGACTAGATTCTACCCACAGTGGCACTTGCAGTTGCTTTCTACAGTTACATTCAGAACTGAAGGGAATGGGATGAAATCTAAACCACCAGACTCCAATGCTGTCAGCCTTTGATCAGAATCTGTACCTTTGTTACCTAACTAGCATATAGCTCCAAATGAGTGGTTAAAAGGAAATGTCTCTTGGTCACATCAAAAAAAACATACTGATTATCTCAAAAATAATCAGTTCTATTATCATGTTTATAGTCCTCAATTTCCTAGAATATTTCATGTTTTTCAGAAGATTGATTTTTGAATGTAATTAGAGTCTAGATTAGGCTCATCCTTGAAAAGGCAGATTTAACTTTATCTTTCTGATTGTAAGAAAAGCAAAGAGCTCTTTCAGAACATGCCTTCTTTAGATATTACATTTAAGCTTCAAGAGGCTTCTGAATGACAACTTGCTAACAAATATTAATGATAAATAGCGTAAAATGTTCCTAAAAGTGAGCAAAGTAAAAGTGAGCAGCTGAACTTATCAACCAAAATAGATAAGTTCTGAGCAATAATTAACAGGTACAAATTTTGATGATTAAGATTTACTACAAGTCAGGAATAAATTAGCAAACAATATAGCAGTTTCCCTAACCTGTTATGAACTAAAAAATCATGTGGAAAGGATACTATATAAGGAAAAAAAAAGTTTTTTTGACATTTGTTTGCCTTTGATAAAATCAATGAGCTGTCTGCTTCAATCTGCTATTGCAATTTTCCCCCTGGATTTAAGGAAATATAATGAATCATCACTTCTGGGAAAGCCATCAAAAGACTCTTCCTGAGATGAGGAAACCATTAAAAAGTTAATAAAGTATGTTCTAGCCTAGACATTTGCCCAGGTGACCACAGGGGAGTTTGATGTTCATTTAAAATAATGAAAGACCAAAAGAGATTTTTAGAATATACTAGAAAAATGGTAGAAGGCTAGAGGGCTTTGTACTAAGTAAATCTATTATTATCTTGTACCTAGGAAGCATCACAGAAGTTTTCTGCTGAGTATAAAATATTTAAAAAAAAAAAAGTCATTAACCAAAATGAAGAATCAACACCTTTAGTACCGATAATATCTCCAGGCAACTGGTAGGAAAAAAAAAAAAAAAAAAAAAAAAGAAAAAGAACCTGTGGAATACAAAGAAAAGAGAAAGGCTGACAATGAGAGAAAGAGATAAAAATGGTCTCTGAGCTATATCTGTACTGTTAACATGCAGTGCAAGAAGACACCTTTAGCTCTCAGACGAGGTGCTACAGGACGATTATGTGTTTACATGTGATTACACTGCTCAGGGCTATGTTTAGAGCTCTGTTAGAGCAGACTGATTACACCCACGCTATAAATCACTTGCTCTAGGTTTCTGGGTTTCTTTTTGTGTCTACAGAAAACAAATAGTTACCTGTTGAGTGCTTTTTTTTCTGTTCAAAACATTAAAACATTGAGACTGGTGATTTTTTTACTTGAAGTGTTGTGTGTCTTAGGATGCAGTATGAAGAGATGTGTGGATTTTTAAGGGTACAAAACCAGTAGAGATGCTGAAGGCATCAAATCTGGGGCAGGTTCACCCGTGCATCTATACCACACACATATACATTAAAAAGACTTTATGTTTGTTGGAGTAAACGATCTCCATAGCTACACTGTTTTTTTTTCAGAAGGAAATAATTGGTTCACTCTAAAAGAAAATCCTAGAACGAATAGCGCTCCTGTTAACACTGGGATATCAGGACCCAAAAATGCACTGGAGAGCCAATTCATTTTTCAGTGCAAGTACACTCAGATAGGTCAAGCGTTAGAAAAAAAGGATGAGTGCATAACTGAAAGAAACATCTGTTTAGTTCACAATCTCTAGAAAATTTTACAATTGAATGTGAAATTTCAACCTATCAAGGGTGCTATTAATGTCTGTAAGGATATACTTAGTTCAGTTTTTCATTAGCCCATGTCTAAGGATACATTCTTATATATATATATGCACATATATATAATCTCTGTTTCTTGATGTGAGTTTTATTCAAATAAAACTCTGATTTTAGGCTGTGGTTGCTGGAGTAAGTGAAACAGGAGTTTGGGAAGCTCTAACACCTCAGAGTCAATAAGAAAGAGCTCTGAACGAGTTGAACCATTTCTCCTGCAAGCAAGTGGTCTGCCCGCACATTCGTCCAACACTGCCTTGCACAAACCGGCCTACTATTTCAAAGTCACCATTTCTAACCTCACACATCTATTAAAGCAGAAGAAACTGAAATATGACAGGATCTAATAACATTATCTATCTTTTACACTACTATATATTATAAAGTAAAAGGAAATTAGGAGGAAAAGGCATTTCAGATTAGCCATATTTTCCTCTTGTACTGAGCTAAAGGTAGAAGCTAAAACAGTCCTAAGAAATAATTCTGCACTTCTTCTAAGAAACAACTCTGTGCTTTTGCAGGTGCAGATGACCTTGAGCAAAGAAAGAAATTTTTTCTTTTCTTTTCTCTCTTCTTTTCTTTTCTCTCTTCTTTTCTTTTCTTTTTTTTTTTTTTTCTCAGTTCATTTTTTTCTGTTTTGTGGATGGAAATTATACCTTCAAACAGAATATCCAAGAACTTGTGCTGCTAGTACTTGAGTTATAAATCCAGATAAGAAGGGATAAAAACAATCATCTCTCTCATTCCACCAGTTGATGTTGCCAAACTGTTGGCATGTATATAATGGGAGCAATTTCCACCTCCATAGGAAAGCTACACTACTGATATTTATTTCTTGGTGTAATTCTACTCCTTACACTTCCTCAGAAAAATAACAAGGTTTCTTGCACCTCTTATACAAATGTTCTGGGAAGCTAAATTAAAGTATACTTATGAAGAATGATGAGGTGGTCAGATGGTAGCATTGTGCCCAAGTATTATTTTTATTCTCCTTATTATTATCATCTAGATTTAACATTTCCAAAAAGCTTATTTAATAAAGCGTTTCAAGTCATTGCCTGGCCTTTTTCTCTGTCTCTCCCCAAAAAAGAAATATTCCCAAAGATGCCTCTTCATTGCAGGACTGGAAAATTGTGCACTCTTAAAGGTAGCATCAAAAGAATTATTCCACGTAGACTTTATCCAGATAATAAATGTGGTCCAGGTGTCTTCATAAAAATAAATAGAATCAGAATGTATATTTACAATTAATTGTTTTGTAAAATCCTGAGAGTTAACCAATAACACCCATCATAAATGTCATCAAAAAATAAAACTAAGGAACAATTAGACACTTGAGAACATTCTATTAGCAATGCAATAGAAGCAATATTAGTTTAGAATAATTTATTTCAAATTATTTACTCCTTCTGTTTTGAAGACCTCCTTCATTTAAATACAATAACACATTCTCATAGCCACATGTAGTGTGATAGGTAACATAATAATATTATATGCAATATAACATGCTAATGAGTTGTAAGAGACACATACACCATAGTCCTATCCAAGCAAAAACTGCAGTATGTGCAGTATGTGTTCCTCTGACTTCAAAGATAATAAAAACTTGGAACCAAGCAGAAAATTCAATATTATGTATTTAGCCATTCTATTTTTAAGACAATGAACAAATATTAGCTAGCTAAATATTGTAGGCCAATGATGCTTTGTTAGTCTAGATTCCCCAGTAGTAAACAGAAGCACTAGTCTATGCGGATGTACAAAACCAGGCACATAAACTGGAAATGCAGTGTGGCTTCCAATCTCATGTCGTTTTTTAGAACAAGCTACTTGTCATAGTAATCATTAACACATGTATCATTCAAAACACATATCCTAGCATCAAAAGGTTAATTACATTTTGCTTTTCATGTCTTGATCTTCTGATCACAGATATTGACAGAAGGAGAAGTGACAGGAATTCATAGAACAAAGGTCTCTCTTGATTTTCTAGTTAAGGAAAATTTTCAAGGTCCATTCTTGTTGCCTATTATGGGATGTTAGCACTTTTTTTTACAAAGGCAGAAAAATAAAACCAGCACTGAGAGCTTTCCAAAATTTCCATTCTAAATATGTAGTAAGGATGGAATTCCTTAGAACCGACTTAGGCTTTGATTCAAACCTATGGCAGTTAGCGTATAGATTTTAATATATTTCAATTGGACCTCGAGAGTAGACCTTCAATGATGTTCAGAGTAATTCCACCAGTAGAACAAAACCCGTTCTTCAACTTTTACTCCTGTCTGTAAAAAGATAAAATAAAAGGGAGGGGGCCCTTCGAGCATAAGAGCAGCCGTCCACAAGTTACAGTTACCTGAGTACTTTCCTGGCTCAGACTATTTCATACTGAGGTGATTTCCTGAGCCTGGCATGGTTTCTCTATTTAGTGACAAGTAACAGCTACTCTTCAAAGTATTTGACAAATCTGCCCTTGAACTACTGTAACCTTTTTTGCATGCTTAATTTGTCAGAGCCTCACAAGTCTGTTGACGGCTTTATGAACAACCCACTTAAACTCCTTAAAGCCTATCAGAAAGTGGGTCCTACTAGTGTCATTTGGCAGGCCTTGTTCTTTTAGTGGTGAATACTGGTGACATGGCGAATAGCCCCGGTTTGCCCCGCTTTCCCACACCACCTGTGGTTCTGTAGGCCTTCCATCATCTACCCTCTAAGATTCCTCTTTATGGAAATTTATTCTGCAACTGTAACAGCCTACATTTTAGCTTTTGTGAATTCCTCATTGCAATAGCTATTTCAAGTATTTGCTCTTCTGCAAGGCTCTGGGTACTGCTTCCGTACTGAACAGTTACAACTATGAACAGAACTCAGAAGATATTAATGGTATAAGCATTTACACAAATACATACAAGCATGCACACTTCCTGTCCATAAAAGAATTCGTATTTCCTCTTTTCACTATATATGTGAATATGTGAGAAAGAATTCATGTATGTGATTATAGAAAAAATCAATGTGGAAAACACTGCAAATACTGCCAAGGAAATTGATGTATTTATTTGAATTCTAAAACAGTCTTTTTATACAGTCATTTTTTTAAAAAGTGAAAGGGTAAAATGTGGTCATCTAGTCTGACCTGCAGAACACCAAAAAATTCAAAAAGTATCTCAAGAATCATGAGCATTGTGCCAGTATGCAATTCCCAGTATCCATCGGGGGCTGCCAGGAACAATAATCCTTTAATGAAATAATCAGATAGCTTAAAAAATCTACAGTTTCTGGAAGTGTCAAGGAAATTCTACTTTGGCAAAGCACCTACTACATTATAACAATTGTATTGAATTATATAGCTATAAAGTACGCCATACACTTTTTCTAATCCAATTGCTTACTGAAAGATAAACAATATAATTTTATAGTTGGTGTTTTAAATAATGATAAGAAGTTTGCAACACATTCAAGGTATAAATAATTCAATTTGATAGGTGATGCAAGTAGTTTGATAAGAGTGGTGTTTCTTTCAGTAAAGGGGTTATCTAATTTTATGCATATATGAGTGACGGAGGCATTTGTTTTAGTCACAAAGAAAAACTCAGGTCATCTGCACATTCACCTGTTAAATTTGTAGTATATTTGGATATTTCAAAAGCTATATAGTTTCCATTTTGAATTTCAGATTGCAAGGTTTTTAATCTTTAAAAGATTTAACTACTGAAATTTTAGCCAATTAATAAAATTTCCAGTCTTAACATTGATCAGATTCAGGTTTAAAGCCTCATATGAAGTGATCTCAATAAATTCTCTTACTTTGTTTCTGTCAGAAATGGCTTAGAGATTCCTTTTTCCATTAAATGTATGGATTAATATTGCTATAGCCCGAAGCATTTATTTTAACTCCAGTATTGCCTCAGGGAGGGTCTTTATCAGTTTAAAAGAGCACTGGTTTCCCTTAATTATATTTTACTGCAATGGTATTTAAAAATGATACTGAAGTTTTTTCAGTTTTTTCGTCTTTCAGATGAAAATATAAAAATGCATTTTAAATGTATAAGCCTGTGTCGCATGTTCATTACTTCCCCTTCTCTTTAGCTAATGCTAGTCCATTGGGCCTGTCATATCCAGACCACTGACTTCTGATATATAATTACGAGAATGATAGCGGGCATGGCAAGGTTCTCACAGCAATGGAGTGTTTAATTTAGAGTAAAGATAGATAAAATGGCGCATGATAGAGAAGGCAGCTAAGGAACTTGAATTTGTCTTTTCCATAGTAGAGACTTAAGTGAAATGGAAAACTAGCAAAATTAATGCTAAGAAATGAAAACATTTTTTTACACAATTAACCAGTGGAACTCTGCCAAAAAGTGCCCTGAAAATTTAATCTTATCAAGGTCAGAAAAAGCCACGTATATGCAAACCAAAATCTACAAGTAGCAATAGCCAATATCAAAAAACAAGAAGTAGAAAAGGGATATAAATTCTTCTCTCTGAGTGCAGCAGAAATGTTTTTCTGTGGGAGAGGGGATGAATCAAATGCCACTCAGGTTCCGAACGGATGCTTACAGCCCTTGGTCAGAAGGCATTCAGTGTTATGTAGTCAGATGGCAAGCATCAAAGAGACTCATATTCTATCAAAAAAAGAGTTGTCTTAAGTTTTCAAGGGTAATGAAACAATAGCATTTATTGAAGTACCCTAAATATCAATACTTAGTTCAAAGAACTTGTCAAGGATGCCACAGCTCTGTCTCCAGTCTTCCATGCATGATATGGATACCTGATGGTCATGCATAGTTATCCTGGAACAGGTTGCAGTAAGATTATTGACATGCATGTTCTCTGCTGCAGACACTTTGAATATACGATTTGTGATAATCATGACTCAGAGAGGCTTTTTACCCCCAAGAGTGGGCTTTTTTTTTTTTTTTTTTTTTTCCTGGCTTTTACAACACTGTAGTGTTTTTTTACCATTTCAATTACTTGGTTAGAGAGTAGGTGAATTTAACTCAGAGTTTCACATCAGTAATGCCTACAGGAAAACACTCCAGAATGAGAATGTCCATACTGTCCACACTGTCCATACTGAGTATTAGGATGTGTCATGTAAAATGTCACAAAGAAAGCTTTGTACACCAAGGCCATAGTCCTAAAGCTTGTAAAACTATAACGTTTAATTCTCTTTCATGAATCTGGGGCTCACAGTGCTCTAACTTTAAGAACAATGATAATTTTTTCTTCAATTCCTTGGCAATAGAGTTGAAGCAATGTTGATTGCTTTAGAAAATCTTTTTTTTTTCACTGTCTTGATCCAATGTGCACTAATACTGTGCTCAATTAAGTGTAATTTCCTTGCATTTTCTAACAGAAATATACAAAAAAAAAAATTGGAGTTTTTTCACTTGTAGACAAGGAAAAGATGCCATAGTATTTATGCTTTACAGTTAAGTATGAAACATTTTTATTCTTGGAACACAAATTTATTTTTGTTATACTTATAAGGTGGTGTCATCCTATTTAATTCTATAGAAGACTTTGCATTAATGTGAATGACAGCAGAATCAAAGGCCTCAGAATGCAGTACTATACTGTGATAACATTATTGTCCTAATATAAAATATTTTGCTAATTCAGTATGTATTTTATTTTTCTTAAAATACAGGAAGTAGACATTTTGCCACACTTCAAAAAGAAACAGCAGACGTGTTTTGTGTTCACTACGTGGTGTCAAGTCACAGCCATTTGTCTAAAGGTAAAAGCATGTCAGAAGTTTGTTTTGCCTATTGTGGTGAACTACAGTGCAATATGAGACAAATTCTTCAGTTTTTATTCCTGCTGAGCAGTCCTGCTGACTTCAGTGCAAAGTACTATTCAAATGAGCAGTGACTGAAAAATTTAGATTTGGCTGTGCATTCCTGAGACAGGTTCCTAGCTAGTGTAAATCAGCATAGTTTGGAGATCAGCCGAGAACTGCCAGTCCAAATTTTATTTTTCGTCTTCAGGACAACATGACAGCCACTACATGGCTATTGCTATCATCATAGAATCAGAGAATGCTTAAGGTTGGAAGGGACCTCTAGAGATCTTCTAGTCCAACCCCCCCTGCACACGCAGGGTCACCTACAGCATGTGGCTCAGGACTGCATCCAAGCGGGTTTGGAAGATCTCCAGAGAAGGAGACTCCACAACCTCTCTCGGCAACCTGTTCCAGTGCTCTGTCACCCTCACTG
>VZSV01000017.1:7743079-7758323 GCA_013398735.1 Nothocercus julius
GAAGCAAAGAAGGTGTTCAGCAACTCCGCTTTTTCTGTGTTTTTCATAACCAGGGCACCCACCTCATTCACCAGCAGACCCACACACAGGGCTGCACTGTTGCTGGGCGTGGAGGAGGTGTTACTTGAAAACTAACCAGCTCTCTTGGGCCCCCCTACCTTCCAGAGCTCTAGCCCATGGGATTCTTCTGAGGAGGTCTCTGAAGAGGCCAGAGTTGGCCCTCCTGAAGTCAATAGCGCCAGGCTACTTACAGCCCTGCCTCCTCCTCATTGGATCCTGAACTCCACCAACTCATGATCACTGCAGCCAAGACTACCCTCCACCTTCACATCTCCAACAAGTCCCTCTCTATTTGTCAGCACGAGGTCCAGTAGCCCACCTCTCCTCATTGGCTCCTCCACAACCTGCATCAAAAAGTTTTCATCCACGCACTGCAGGAACCTCGAGGACTGTTTGTGCCTGGCTGTGTTGTCCTTCCAGTTGATGTCAGGGTAGTTGAAGTCTCCCACGAGAACGAGGGCTTGTGACCGGGAGGCTACTTCAAGCTGACTACAGAAGGCCTCATCGACTTCCTCGTCCTGGTCAGGTGGCCTGTAACAGACCCCCACCAAGGGTCTCCCACATTAGCCTGCCCTTTAACCCTCACCCACAAGCTCTCCACTCGCTTGTCATCCCCCCCCAGGCTGAGCTCCGTGCATTCCAGTTGCTCTCTCACGTAAAGAGCAACTCCCCCACCTCACCTTCCCAGCCTGTCCTTCCTAAAGAGCAGGTAGCCTTCCATAACAGCGCTCCAGTTGTGTGAGCTGTCCCACGACGTCTCTGTGATTCCGATGAGATCATGACCCTGGGACTGCACACAGATCTCCAGTTCATCCTGCTTATTCCCCATGCTTCGTGCATTGGTATACAGTCATTTGAGGGAAGTAACGGAGCCTGCAGGTTTCCCGGGAGGGGTGAAAGAGGACCCTCTATAGTCAGCTCCTATTCTCACTTCCCCACTGCCATATTCCCGCTGGATGCCAATGCCATCTGACTTTGGCTGCATGGTACTGACTGCCCTGTCTGCGTGACACTCCCCTTCCCCCTTCTTGCTTAGTTTAAAGCCCTCCTCACCAGGTTGGCCAGCCTTTTGGCAAAGAGACACGTGCCCCTCTTGCTGAGGTGGTTCCCGTCATTCCCCACTAGCTGGTGGCCATCAAACAGAGTCCCGTGGTCATAGAAACCAAAACTCTGTTGCCAAGACCAGAGGCGCAGCCAGTTGTTAATGTGCGCTATCCGCCTTCTCCTCCTTGAATTCATTCCCCTCACTGGTAGGATAAAGGAGAACACAACCTGGGCTCCCATACCTTTGACTGCCATCCCTAGGGCTCTGAAATCTTGCTTGATGTCCCCCAGTTTCCCCATGGCATCATTAGCGCACACGTGGAACAGTAGCAGGGGATAATAGTCGGACTCCCGGACATCTTTTTATAAATGTTCAATGCTAGCTGTGGGAAACAGCACACTGACATATTTTGAGATGTTCAGGAAAGATCTTATAGAAGAAAGTTTAAGAAATAGTCAGCAAACCCATAACAAATAGAAGAAGATTGGTCCACTTCCCTTTTCTCACCACTCAGCTTTATACATTTAAGCTGCTCCTTCCCCAACATAGCAAGGTTAAAACACTCCTCACCAGGATGGCAGACCTCCTGGTGAAGAGGCTCTCAACCAGCTTGGTCAAATGAGTCCCCTTGCTAGCCCCATCCCTAAATCAGGATAGATTTAGGTGCATAAGTTTTAGAGCATATGAGAACCTGAAACAAAAGTCTGCAACAGTTCAAGGGTGCCTTAGGTGTAATTTCATCTCTTCATTCTGATTAGCTAAAAATGCTTCAAAAAGGTCATTCGTCACATTAGTTTACTAACTCCTCTGACCTTGTATGTACTTGTACTTACTGTGTACTTGTCTTGCCCTTAGCCAGGAAGAAAGAGGCATAGAGAAAACAAAATAAGGCAGAAAAGACTATAATCTAAACCTTTTGTATTCTGAGTAGGTAATATAGAACAATAACATGTTATATAGAGGATGAGGAGTTTCAAATTGCAGAGCAAGTTGTTTAAATGGTTAAAGATATGAATATGTTCTCTGCTAATTGGAAACAGGTCACTGAAGTACAATGAGTCAGGGTAAGAGCTGCGCTTCTTACCCTGTGAGATTCCGACCTATTTAGGGACAAATGTTACAATGCTTCAGAAACTGTTATCTTGTAGGTTTGTTTGGAGTCATCTTCCCGCATTCCCTGATTTTCTGAGCTCTTCTTTTTGTAGGCAATTATCACCGGTTTGTAGGCAATTAGGTCACCGGTACCTGACAAATTTTGGAACCCTATCTTAAGGTGAATTCAAGTCAGAATTGTTTATGGTAAACAATTTAGGTGTTCCCTAAATCAGTGTCCACACAGAGGCAAGGTGGCACTAAGCGTGGCGTGTCTCTGATGGTATGTGTTTTTCAAAAATAAAGTATAAAACAGAATTTCACACTTAACAAAAAATGAAATTTGTTGTATTTGATCAACAATTTGTTGTATTTGATTTGTTGTATTGATTTGTTGTATTTGTTGTTTTTCACTTCTTCTACCAATGCTATATCTCAGTGAAAATCAAGTCAATTCCACTTCCCAGGTAGACAGAGGTACAGGCTAACATATACTAACCCAGAATTTCTGGTCCCCTACTTTCCTCATTTAGCCTTAGTCTTTACTAAGGTTACTTCTGGGCCAGGTTTCTGCACAAGTGCTTTTCTTGATAGTCCACATATTTTCAGTGTTCTTATGTTGTCTATAATTTGTATATGACAAGGTTTTCTGCCTTCTACTCAACAAGAAAATTACTCACCTTTTAGAATCTGTGAAGCTATGGTGGCTGATCAAAGGTCAGGGCTGGGTATGTTATAAACCTGAGATTTTGCACAGTCCACATCCTTGGTAGGATTCTTACTTTCCCACTTAAGGCCTGTTAATTTCCAACTGCAAGGTGAGAAAAAAAATGGTGTTAATTAGTTTCAATATCTTCTCGGGACTATAAATAGGCAATGCCTTCCAGTCAGATTTCCACAGAATATTCACCTTTCCACTGGTCTGCAGGCTGAAAATGCCTGCTTCTTTGCTTTCTTTTTATTTGCATGAAAGGATCACTTGGTCCTTTATCACTGTTTATCACTATTAAACTTCAGTAGATACTAAAAAAAGTACTGTGCCCATTGTGTTTCAGGCAAAAACAGACCAGAATAAATATAGCATGCAGATAGGGATAGTCCTGCCCACATCCAAACTATCCTTTAAGAGTAATCTTATTAAGAAATACAAGACAATTCATAATATCAATAGGGCAAAAATTCTATGGGAAACAATTCATTATACATATGAAATATATCAAATGTAGTGAGTTTAACAGAACAGAAATCAAATCCAACAAAGCAATCTGAATATTGTATAATAATAAAATATAATTCCATTTCTGCTTCCAGTCATAAATGCTCCATATATTAATTATATTAATTATTGTGTCATCTGATTTTTTAAAAGAACAGCAAAGCAGACAGCAAAGGAATTTACAAGAATTCCCTATGAATTTTCAGTTATTTTGATATTATCAGAGTATCTTTTGATGTGGCCTGCACATTTCCTCACTATTCCATTAAACTCAAGCCTGAACCTCAGTTGACACAGCCCAGTTAATTTGTACCATGCCAATTTACACTGTGAAGAATCTAATCCATTCTTTTATTAGCCACTAATTATATTTTTAGTTTAAAGGAGGCAGTCTTTAACGCAAGATAAAAATGTAAGCACGGGCAGACTTACTGTGGCAGTTTCAAGGAGTGATTATCAGTCAGGCTGTCTGGCAACCTTTTGTAGGGCTGATTATCTTGGTATTAAAAATGCTCTCCAGTGAAATCATACATGCCTAGTAATATGCCTAATGGGTTTCAAAATGCGTGTTTGCTTTCCTGGTAGAGCCGACGGTCAGGTGCTGCTGCCTCACCTGTCCAGCAGCAGGGCCAGACGCAGGGTCTGAAACACAGATATGTCTGGTTTTTAGTTAACTCCAGACCCCGAGCTGATGACGGATGCAAAAGTCTCCCAAAGGGAGCAGTTTTGTCTCTCTCCCACAGCCCTTTGCTTTGGTAAAGTTTTGCTCTACAGCCGAGAGTGGGCTTGGCCCGTGAAGGAGGAAGGGGAGGATGACAATGCAGAGTATGGCTAAAACTTATTTACATCAAAAATATTGCTTTAACATTAACACTTAACAGACATTAACACTTTCCATACAGCGAGGCTGTGTACTGAGTGCTTATTTGATATGTACCAGCAGTAAAATCCTGGGCCTGTTCCAGTGTTGGGGACTTCACGGAGACTGAGGCGACACGGTGCTGTCCTGATGTAGAGCTCTGGGCTCGGTCCTCAGGGCCAGGTCCGCTCACCGGCGCCAGCCCGGCTTTCAGGACGTGGCCTGGCTGCTGTGTCAGGATTTGGCCCCTTGGCCCGGCTGGCACATCATGGCAGTGGGATGGGCCCTGCAGTGCCCTCACGCCAAGGTGGGGGCTGCGTGGGCCCCTGCGCCAACGCTGCCAGGCCCCAGCGTCACCACTGGTGGATTGGAACTGGTGAATTGTGGCAGCCGCCACAGCGAAGCGCGAGGGGACACCAGCTCATATGTAAAATCAGGCAGGGGGCAGAGGAGAGGCTGCAGGGGAGCCTGGCTTGGCCCTGGGCTCAAGACCAGCTTGTCCTCATGGCTCCCCGCTGCCTTCCAGCCCCTGCTCCTTCCTCCAACAAGCTTCTTTCAGAGCAGCAGAGCATATTCATAAGAAACAACATTATTAATCATCTGCCATTTTTAGATTAGTGCTAATCAATAAAAGAGCAGCTTTTCCAACCTGGCTGAGATGCTCCAAGGGAGGAAAAAAATATTCCAAGTCATGGGGAACACACAGGCCTCACCAGGGCTTGAGGCTGTGGTGCCTCCGACACCAAACCTTCATTGCAAGGGCAGATGGGTTCAGTAAAAATTAGTCTGCTTTCCCTTGTGTGGTTCAGGATGCTACAGGAGACATTCCCTTTGCAGTTGGTTTTATTGCTTTTTGCTGCCAGAGGGAGATGGCAGAGCTAGCAGCTCCTGGGTCCAGCTGCGGCTTTTGCAAGGCACTGTTCCCTAATGTTCCGCAGCACCAAGACAACAACACACGTTGCCTAACCTCATTGTCTGAAAGAGCTGAGTTGTTTTGTATGGACGCTTTCAGTAAGATTCTGCCCCATGCATAAACCTCCTCAGGAAAATTTCAGCCCAAACACTTTGGATTTGGCCAAGTCATAAGCAATTTAAAAGTACGCCAGACATATTTAATGTTACAGGGGATGCTGTCATGTCAGATGCTACAGTCGCACCAACATGCACAGACACATGTATACACACACACATATATGCACACAACCATACAGGGAGGAGCAGCTGAGGTTGGGATCCTGGGTTGCAGTCTTTCCCCAAATCCTTTAAGCTGGTAACTGTTAAGATTTTAAATTACGAACTTCACTGTTTTTCAAAACATTGAAGGTGATGTGAAGAATAGAAAGATTTGCAGTTTGAAAAGATTACTTTCCTCTAATACAACATGATTTAGCAAATATTTCTATTAGTCATATAAGTTCATAAAATTGTCTTAATAGCCTTTAATTTATTCCCTTTATTGCAAAGTAATATACTTACAGTTATCAGTCTTCTTTCTGAGTTTGAAGAAGACTGAAATTATTGTTATATAGTAATCTCTTTCTGAAATGGTCTGCATATTTCAGCACTATTGTATTAAACAGATCAAAAATATTTGAATAAACTTTTATTTTTATTTGAATAAACTTCACGAGGTCATCATAAGAAATAAGAATTTTGAACATGTATCTTGGAATATATCTGTAACTGCTTTACTGCTTTTCCACCAGTAAAGGAGGCAAGAAATTAAAATGTCTGCTAATAATTTCTATTTAATATTACTTCTTTTCTAAATAGGAATATGTGTAGGATTTTTTGTATTACATTCACATATTTCTTTTGTAACAATTTTACATTAATAAAAAAATTCAGAATCTATTTCTCCTGTTTTCTTCCCATTCTTACATCTCAGACTTTCATCCTTTCAACACTTCAGTTTTTTTCCAAAGCTGGAAAAAGGGCTGGCTTGGATGCATACATATATAGAGAGACACTTGGTTGTAAGAGACTTTCTACATCATTGACTTCAGGATGTTGTTATAAAAGGCTTCATATCATGTTATCTGTTTGATCAAATTACTTTTTTTAGTCATAAAAATGCCAATATGGATTTATATCAAAATTTCAAGCCAGGACAACAACAAGTGGAGCCTAGATGGTGTGAATTAAAGAGCTTTTCATAAGATGCAGTTCTAAAGAGTCTTCAGTGTTTTCCATCTCATGGAAGGCTGTGGGCTGCTATTTATTACTTTTAGAAGTGACACATAGATTTCAGTCAAAGAAAAGGAAGCTCCTGACACTTTCTGTTCATAGGTGATACTTCTGAACATTCTATTTCAGCATCATCACCTCAGCAGTTTTCTTTTTTTAGCTGTGATATTGCAGGCAGCACCTCTAGGCAGACAACAGTGTAATAAAGTCTGCTGCTGGCCTAGAACAAGAAATTCATGGTGTAAAGTAGGTTTTACCATCTGTTGCCTTGCAGTATGAAAACTGGACATGATTTCATTTTGAACGAGTCTCCTGTTTTTATCTTAGGTACACTCTGTAGCTTTACAAATACTGCAAATTGTGAGCTAGAGAAGCTTTAACTGCAGATATATTATTCCAGAGAGGAAAAAAATATGCATAAATTCTTTATATGTTTGTGTTAAACTTCATCTCCTAATCGAGTTGTCACTGAAATTTTTGTCTATCTACCTTCATAATTTATGTATTCCTTAGGTTTCAGAAATGCCCTATCTTTTATGCAAAACATTAATATGCTGTCAGAACTTCAATAAATTAATAATTCTCTATACCAGAACAAATACATAGGAGTCAGGGATTTTGTGAATTTCAATTTACTGATATCCCTGGATGATACTCATTTTCCAGGAGCGGTGTATGCCCTTCACATTACTGTCTATTAGGTCACGAATGTTGTGCTAACTTTTTTAGGAAAAAATGCTCCCAGATAGTCAAAAATATTAACACAACCTTTTCACTCTACAACATTAAAGGAGGTTTAAAGTTTTGGTAATAGAGATGGGCTTTTTAAAAGTCACTTGGCAGATAATGACCATTACAAACTTTTAGCCTCTTTGGAAAGAAGCTACAAGGAAAAGAGAAAAGAAAACAGTTAAACATTTGAAAAGAACTAAGTTTTCCGATTTAACATCCTTTCCCTTTCTCCACCTATAGCTTTCTGAAGGAACTGAAGGGACTGTCTAAAACTCCTGCTTGTGATACTGAAAATAGTAACTACTGCATTGGAAGGGAAAGGGAAAAATATTTATTGAAATGAGCTGGCAATGCTTGCTCTCTTCTTCTTGCTAACAACCCATAAACATATAGAATGCAGACAAAAGTATTGCAAAGATAGGAAACAGGGTTTCTGTTTCTAAAGCTGACTCTCAGTTGCAACCGCCATGCTGAAGAAAAACAAACCCAGCACAGAGCTTTTTCAGCCTTATCCTAGCTCTCTTGTAGCACTAGCTGTGTGATGCGTGGCCTAGCATAGTTTCCAGGGATGGCATTGCTCAGGGAAGACCTCATGGAATTGCTGTTTTTGCTTCCATTCTTCCATGTCCTGAGTCTGCTGTTCTGCATCTTACTGGTCTGTAACTGGGCTAACTAAAGGCATCATCTAGAAAGGAATCAAAACAAACTTTATCAGCTGAGACCTGTACTAGTACTGAACTATATAAAACATTGTTTTCCTCTGCCTTTCTGATCATGGGTGCAAAATGTTCCAAAAGATAAAGGTGACCCTGACTTTTATTAAACTGAGAGTGAAGGAGGAAGCAAGAGGAAGGAAGGAAATCGGTAGTCAAGGAAGGAAAGATAAAGATGATCAGAGAAGTCTCATGTGCAAGGTGCTATTCAAGACTACCTAGAGGTTGGTGGAGCTGATGGTGTCTTTCTGAACATCTCTCATTCAGCCTTTCCCCAAGACTTTTACTCTTTCACAACAGCAAAGTTCCAGGGCTGTCAGGGAGGTCAGCTGCAGCCTGAGAGTTGGACCTAAAAGTAAGGCCTGGGATCTGTAAGCCTTGCTAAATGCTGAGAAACCTCTTTAAATCCTGTCCTTATTCTCCCTGTAGTGGTGTCTAACATAGACAACAAAAGTAGAGGTGAACAGTTTTTTTTTTTTTTTTCTCACCCTACATTTATCACTGGTTAGACCTATTTTCTTATATAAGAAGTCTGGCCAACCGTTTTTCTAGTGTCATACTTTTTAAAAATGACGTAGATTTTTGGCATTGTGCTTAGATTGTGTCAAGAGGCGTTTTTGTTTGCAATATTTTCTCTCTCTGTCTTCCATTTTTTTCTGATTAGTGCATGCTGCTGTGAAATAGGCTACACTGGACACTGGTTCCTGGTGGTTCAGCTGAAATTATAGGCCTCAGTACACAAGCCATAGCTCCTGGCTGTAGATGCATAAAACCTCCATAAATACATGCTATTTGCTCAGGCTATCAGCAAAATGAAGGGCTATTTGTTGTATAAACAGCAACTCCCGTTATAAGCTCCTCATTAACATGGCATCACAGGCTTTGGAGAAATCACGCTGCCATCATCTCTGTCCTTCCTCCAGCTGCAAGTGCTGAAAAAGGCTCTCATTAGATGCAATGGGGCAGGCTACTCCAAGAAATCTCCAAATTCTTGATTCTGGCCAAAGATAGTTACTTTGAAAAGTAACTCTTTCTTTCCTAATCGGTGAGCAATATCTTCTGTCATACTGTGGCTGCAGATTATCTGCACTCTTCCAGAAAATGGGGAAAATGCTATGAACTTTCTGTTCCTCCTATCTCTGCCCTATTGCCAGTTTCTGAAGTATTCTGTTCTATTGAAGAATTCTGTTTCTCTCACTAGAGAAATAGGAGAGCAGAATATAGATATTAATAAAAGTTGAAGCTTTCAAAGAACACCCCATCTGAATTTTAAGTCTTTTTCTCTCTCACTCGCTCTATTTTTTTTCCTTTTTTAATTGAAGAGGGGCTCCTGCGCCTTCACTAAACAACTTATATCTGAAGGGAAGATTATTGCATTTTGCAATAAATGAGGTGGCAAATAGAAAATTATGCCAGTAAATTGAAAAATAATGGTCTGCAAGCAGAATAAAGTTGGACATTGCAATAATGCAAACCAGTTCTTCCAATAAGATAAGCAGACACAGTCCTTTAAATTCACATGATTTGTTTTCTGGGTACCATCACCCCAGCCTTCTGGGGTTTTGTATAGTTAATTTTAGCCATTTTCAGTTGCATAACCGTTCTTTTCAGCTTGTGACTTTAGAGTCAATCTGAGGTCAAGCTGCATCCTCTGGAGGCTGACATGTAAATAAATGTGAGAGAGTATTTTCTTATCTAGATTCTTTGGAAGACCAGGGGTAATATAACACACTTTCTCTTCTGCCCTTTGCTTCACAGCACATTACTTAATACGCATTTTATTTTTCAAAACTATCTGTAGTATTCCTTGAATGCACATTATTATTTCAGGCTTTGCTGCTGCAGTGAAAATATTTCAGTTCACTGAATCACCAGTACATGCTGCTGACATGTAGCACATAAGGATATGCATTACAAACATATCCATTAAAACAAAATCAATAGACATTTTTAAGAACAGAGTTTATGGCCCTGACAATTAAAATCACAGTGTGTTTCATCATCATTAACAACACAGAACTTAACAAACTAGCACGGTGCTGGAAAGATCTGATTATTACTAGAAACATTTAATTTTCTGAAAAAGCAAAACAAATCATGCCACAGGTGCATTTAAAAATATAGGGAAACTATCAATTCTCTAAAAGGGAGATGATAGAGCAAACCAATAATTTTCAAGATAAGGAACATGACAAAAATAAGCAAACATCTCCAGAAGCATCGTAGCACACAGCTAAAACAATCATCAAGAGATCCAAATCTTTTAACATCAAGAGTTCCTGTTATTTACAAACTTAGCACTCAGACATTTCACTTTCAATATACAAGCGGAGATGTCACCTTCATTTTTCTCTCTGAATTTTGTAAATCATGTAATTATCATTTTCAATTTAGTAAACAAAGCAGACAGTTAGCAGTTGCTGTTGTGATTGATGGTAAAATTATAAGCCTTGGTCTTTTGAAGAAAAGAAACAAGCTTTCCAGAAAGAAGAAAACCTGTACTCTTCCTCATTATGTTCAGTATTTTGCCTCTGCTTTTGAGCTATGTTCTTAGTACTTCAGGATCTGCATTTCTGGTTGGGAGGAGATGACCTTTTAGCAGTTTCTTAGAGATATATGAACATGGGCATGTTTAGTGATGTGCCTTGCTAGAATTAATTTGAATGCATGGCCTATAAAACAGATCCTCAAATATTTAAAATAGAGTTAAAGACAATTCTATCTGAAAGACTGTGCTGAAATGTTATAAAAACTGGGAACTGAATATTTAATTTGAAGAACCCTCCCTCTATCACCTATTTGGCTGAATCAGTTTTAGTGAAAATCTATGTCTGAGGCTCTTACCAGCAGCACACACTTTCTGAAAGTGTGATAACTGGATGACACTGATGCTTTCTCAAGCTATTACAAAATACTTATAATCAATTAAGGCTACCCACAATGAAAAAAGAGTCTTTCAAGATCATGGGTGGTACAGCTTGTCATGAAGTATCTATGGGAGATAATTTCAAGTAGAAGCGTTGCTATTTGGTCCTGAAGTCTGATTTTGTCCTTAGTGTCTTCTAAGAGCATATTTAAGGACACTGAAATATACCACTGCACCTTCTCCTCACCCTGACAAGATCTGCTTTCCCCGTCATCAAGTGCTCATACATCACTTCAAATTAATGAACATTATTCTGTACTCTGTGGGAACTATTTGCATAGATGTTGAACAACCCCAGAACTCACAAGGAACATTTTCAAATGCTGTGGTTTGGTAGGATTAAGGACAATGATGATCGAGTCCATTCTTGATATGTTAGATGTTCATACCAACATAGTGAAGTTAATTGTACTGTTTTTCTCATCAAGACTAGTTTTAGTTGAGAATAAGAAGGCATAAAGAAATTAAATACAGCTATAATATCCAATCCATACTGAAGTAATTTCCCTGGGCTTTTCCATATGTTATTATAATTTCTTTCAATTAACTAATTAAGAGTAAGACTCACTTTAATAGCAATGTCTTTTATATCAGATACTTTCTATCTTGTATTTGTGAATAAGAGATGTGCGGGTTTGGTAGCTGTAATTAACATTAGAGTTTAAACACTTAAAAAGATTTTAAACTTAAATAGTTTTGAAAAATCTACAGTTGTTGATTTTAATGATCACACAGATATAATATCATACCTGAGTCCAATAAGATATTATTTGGCTTATATTTAAAAATATTTTTAGCCAACAGGTTATTGTGTGTTGAGGAGGGGGATTGTTTTTACTGAAGCCAAGAAGTGAAAAATGTATTTTAATAGAAAATGTTGATATATCAAACTGACAAACAAAACATCTTATTTTATTTTAGACATTATGTGTTACTTGACATTTTAAAGTATTAAACTGCAAAAAGATTGCTTGCAGCAACTATAAATATTTCTTGCCCACTCTGTTTCCATGACAACAGTTCTAATTTATTCAGAGACCTTTGCATTTTTTTTTTTTTTTTAATTTAAGAGAAACAATGGTATCTGTGCTAAAAGTGTTCCTAGGTTGGACATTCTGATCCTTTCTGAAAATAAAATGTGCCAAGAAGTACTTTTAGGGATAAACTATATTAGTATATAAAAAGAGTGCAGAATGTTTTTAATTTTGAGGTGATTTCTTTCAATATACCTTGCATAGTTTTTGATATACCTTGCATAGCTTTTTATATATATATATGGATTTAAACATACACACAATGTATGACTCTGAACAGCTCTGAAGTTGAGAGGGCACTTATAGTCTCAGGCTGTCATAGCCTTTGAATTGAAATGTCTCATGCTTAGTTTCTTCTCAAAAAGGACATACTTTGAAAAAAAAATGGTTTTCTAATCATTTTGCTTGTCAAGAAAAAAAGGTGGTTTTGTTCTGTTTAGTTTACACCGTAAGACAAATCTAGTCTCTGTACCAGTTTTTGTTTTCCAGTCTCAAGAATGGCTAGTAACCCATTCACTTCTGACAGAGCACTGGCACTTACATAACATTTGGCTATTAACAGGTGCAGCACATTATACTGCAGCTGCAAAATCAGAATAAGGAAATATTGTGTCACATGTGTATACCCTTAATATTTATTCCAAAATTGCCTTTGATGGACAGTGAAATGAAGTGGCACAGAGATGTTTGTTTCCCTCCTCTTTCCTTGAAAATATATGGAGCATCAAAGACTACCATAAGCAAAGGCTTGGGTCCCAAATGGAACCTACAACCAGCTTCCCTTTCAGATAGCTGTACTTTATAGCAGGTGCCTTCTGTTCATAACATTCATCAAATGGACTTTAGAAAGGGTTGCTCTGTTGTCAGGTGTATGCCACTTTGGCAGGGAAGTACTGCAAGTTTTGTGCCGCCGTCACTCATTTCACATATACTCTGTGGCTAAGTAAAGGAGTCCATCCTCCAAAGCCACTGATCAGTTGCTTCCAGGAGCAGTAATTTCCCTTTAATTTCCCTTTAAAATAGGTATTTATCCTCTGAACAGCAATAAAGTGACAGGTGTAAAGGAAATTATTTTTACCAATCACTTTTTTTTATGCTGTGTTTTAATACAAATTAAAGGATTCAAAATTCAATTGCCTTTACCGTGGCCAATAACTACTTTTATAAGATATGCCAGAAGATGGATTTGATTTTGTAAATCACTGAATGATGAGAAACTTTTGTACCCATAGCTTTTGACTGCAAACAAGGAAGTTTTTGAAAGATAGACCAATTTTAATTGAAAATTCAATCTGCGTGTCTAATCCCTGGAACCAATGGTTGCTTATGGCAAATGACTAATCCATAAAAAGTACTGCAGCATTCCAAATCCTTTCTAAAAGAAAGTATAGTAAACCAGTTAACAACTTATGTATTCATACTGAAAGAGGAGGGTAAAAGTTATGATATGCACCCACTGAGCTTACATGCTCTTCACATGCATCTAGGCAGCTGAGATTTACAATATGCATCAATTTTCATATATAAATGAGGAAATTACCTTATTATTCAAACTGCACCATTGAAAACTTTTCTTTTTAATTACCATAACTATGCAAAAGAAGTTTCATTCACTAGCAAGTGTGAAGATTGCCTGATTTGTGATTTCTCATGACTGCAGTAATTTTGAAGAGTGAACCTCCAAACAGACTCCCGGTGGGGTGTTGGCCTATGCAATATCGAACTGTTATGGGAAATAAGCACAGGTGCAGAATTAGACAGTAATGTTCTACTCAGGCATTATCTGATTATTTGTATATATGATCACAGTAACATCTAGCATATACTAGACATACACTAGACATATCAACATATTCTAAAAGGCTTTTTATCTTCTTTATTTAGATGATAGACTGACAAAGACTGACTGTGCAGGAAAGGAGCATATTACTAGCATCTCCAGTTTACTGCTAGATAATTGAAAGACAAAGAGATTAAATGGTATGCCTAAATTCATATAGAGAAGCTTAACCCCTTCTAAATCTTAGTTTTCCTAACAAGAAAAATGAGTTTCCTTACTGTCTGACACTTTATCTACTAATTACTTCCTATGTTGTTCCGTGTGATGTGTGTGCTGAACGCTATCTATGAACTGTATATGGCAAATAAAGACAATTTTAGCCAAATGAATTAACATGGAAACACATTTGTGGTGATAACTTCTATAACAAGGCTATAAGTAACTTTTATGTGGCTACCTAGAAAAACTTCACCAGAGGGCATGTAATATGTGACTTTTTACTGTGCAAGGAGAAGTTCCAAAGATATAATTACATGCTAGGTAAGTGACCTACATTTTTTAACTCTTTTCAATGTGCCATGCTTTTTGGATGCTTGGTTTAGAGGGTGGATCCATCTCGGGGGCTGGTATGGATTAAAAATCTGAAAGCTGGTTTCTTTTTTTCTCATTAGAAATTTCATTTATATTAGGAGAAGGGAGTTACTTTTCATGCCCTAGGGTCAGCTTCATGCGTTTGGATTAAAGAGCTGGGAGAACATTCTGATAGATTATTTGCCATGAACTATTCCTCAACTCAAAATCATGTAAATGCTAAGAAACAGGATTCAATTCAGAAATAGAGATCATTGCTTCAAGTGCAGCTATCAGACTCTCTTTTAAACTGCTAAGTATGATATTTTCAGCTCCAAGGTACATTCCTATCCCTTTTGGGGCACAAATTGTATTTTCAAGTTTGCGTGCCCTCACTGATGGAAGGAAAAGATACATATCTGTCAAGCTGTTACCTTGTCTATCGCTTTCCCTAGCAGATCTCAAAGAGTTTCTAGCAAATATCACTGCTGATGTGCACAAGACACACTGGTCTTTCCAGCTCCTGAGATTCTTACATGTCCATTTAAACAAAATTGACTGCTGATTTGAAAGTTTTTCTAGTTTTGTGTTTCTAGGGAGGACAAGTAAGCTCATAGGATCAAGGAATTCAGATTGGAAGGGACTTTTGAAGGGTTCTAGTTTAACCTCCTGCTCAAAGCAGGGTCACCTTTGAGATCAGACCAGGTTGCTCAGGGCTCAGTCCAGTTGGGTCTCACAGACTTAGTCTCCCTAAGCTAACCTGGCTCAGGAAAATCTGTAGAGCTGCAGGAAACAATACCCTAACTGAGGCAAAAATGTGCAGATTTGTGTGCAGTGACCTGCCCATCCAATGGCATTTTTTGCCTTTAGCTGATTTCCCAATGACATTTTCTTCTGTGTGTCTGCTGTTGCTCTCCCCTACCTCTTCTTCCTTTTCTTCCCTTTCTTCCTTTTCTTCCTTTTCTTCCCTTTCTTCCCTTTCTTCCTTTTCTTTCTTTCTTTCTTTCTTTCTTTCTTTCTTTCTTTCTTT
>VZSV01000017.1:7758545-7839278 GCA_013398735.1 Nothocercus julius
TCCTTCCTTCCTTCCTTCCTTCCTTCCTTCCTCCCTCCCTCCCTCCTTTCTTCCTTTCTCCTCATTGCTTATAGCTAGATTTTGATCCAAAACAGACATTTATCCACCAGGAAGTGAACTGAGGGCAAAAATATTTCATATATCACCACAACATCATTAGGTGGCAGAGAGTTGGTGCTGAAAACTCTATAACCCTAAACTATTCAAAATTTCATTTCACTCACTGTTATATTTTGTGTGCTGAAATTTAATTACATGGACACATTTTTCAACAATTAATTTTACCTCTGGCCAGGTTATGTGTCAAACTGGGTTGAACCACACTGAATAATTAATCCGAGCTACATTCTTCATTGTGACAGAGACGTGTCCTTGAGGCAAAGTTGTCAGAAAATTCTTAGATAAATCCCTGGTTCTCAGGCCTGTTCTTACTCGGAGACCCCAATTAGGATGTTATCTCTCTCTTGGACCAATTAAAGTTGTAGGTGCAATAATTTTGCTACTGACAGCCTTAAAAGAAATTCATAAAGCTACTCATACAAATATAGTCAAGATTTGTTAGAAAATTAAGTCACAGAGGAGGTGCACTTAGAGCCACAATTAGTTTGCAAGTAGTTTACAGTATCAGAAAATGTTACAATACTTTGCAATAGATTAACAGATGTTCTCCAACATTTTTGTAGACAATTAGGGAGTGAGAACTGTGGACATGAAATACCTTATTTGCACCACTATATTGTCACAAATTAATGATGGTACCCTTCAAGTAGCATAACTCAAAGAGATACAGGCTCCATCAGAGTACTGAACACAGTAATGAGAAGATTTTAATTCTACAGTGTGTTTCATTGCTAAGCAAATGAATAAGAAATCAGCTAAAATAGCAATGATCATCTCTAAGTTGTAAAAGATACTAATGCAGAGAGAGGCATAGATTATGCTCTCAGATATGTCAGTGTTTGCAGATACAAAGGTACAATTGCTTCTTGCTGTGCAGAAGAAGAGAAAGTGCTTCCTTTGGAATGTGACACGAGTGGGCTGTTCTCCTTTAGATGATGAACTGAGATGTCAGTCACAGGTTACTCTGACCAGGAGAAGGCCTGCACCTTTTTAAAAGAGTTACATTGCAAATGGAAAAGCCTGTAAGCCATCCATTACCTTATAGGCACACAACTCAGTAACTGGCCAGTCAACTTGCTATAACAATAGTGAGAAGGAAATATTGAAGAATTTCCTGTTTTCCCTGCTCATATTTTGAAGATGTCTCCAACCATTTGCATTTCACTTTTTTTTCCCCAAATTTTGCAGCTAAATCTAAAATCTAATAGTCATGCACCAACAACCAGGAAACAGCAAAATATCAGTCTGGAGTATAAACTCTTAACACCAGTAGTGTAAGTGAGTAAGGGAGTATGATTGCTATAATTAAAAATGAGTATATATATCTCCACCAAATCACTCCTACAAGCTGAATTATATAGGTGCCCTTTACAGTCAGCTTTTGACTTGCAAAGACCACAAAAAAAATTGTTTGAGAGAGAGTATCTGTTCACATAATAATGAAAATTCTTTCTTGTGCACCTATTTCCATATATTGTTGGGGGGGTGTCTATAACAAAGATGTTAGGAATAGAGAATTCAGAAGTTTCATAATTGTTGACTTTTATGGTCAATAATTATAAAAGACAATAAAAAGGAATGACAACAAAAAGAGGCTGCTAATGAATCACTTCTAGGGTACGTTCTTCGTGCTCATGTCACCCAGCTCTATGGTGCACCTACACCAAAATTAAGATGTTCCCTACAATTCCCTACAAATCTCTATGAATCCCTACAACTATGCTGCTCAGGGCAAGCATGTTTAGATAAGGACTGGAGTGACTCAGATTCTGCCTTGGCCCAATGCTGCTTTAGGTGACCCTTGTTCTCTGAGTGTCAAACTGCAACCGTATCTGCGGAAGGAAAGGGAAGGCAGGGCAAGGCAAGGCGAGGAAAAGAAAAGATGGGTAGAAAGGTGTAGGGAAAGAGGAAACAGCTTGTACTTGGGCCAGTGGAATAACAAAAGCAAAACAGAACAGATAAGAAATTACAAATAGGACCATAGGTGACTGCCTATAGGAGTTTAATAGCAGATTAGAGAGGAGAACAGGCTGCAAGGAGAGGACAGGATTTGGTATGGATTTGTATAGTCTTCAACTGGAACGTCTGGAATTGAGAATTCTGTGTAATGAGAAACCCAGCTGTCAAGGGAAGAATTACAGATCCATTAAAGATGAACCTATACAAAAACAATGTCACAGTACTGAAGCAGCTCTGCAAGTCTTTGCGCCTAAATGAAATCCCAAAATGAGTTCATGTTGAGTTCATCTTACATTTACCGCTACATACCTTGGAGAGTCACCTATCATGCACCTTTTAGAGATTTAACAAAAGAAACAGAAAAGCCATGGTGAAATAAGTCACTCTACAGAACTTGGCAGGGAACCAGAAGAGATTCATTTTTAAAGGGCATAAAAGTCATTGCTCTAAATTCCAAAGTGGGCTAAGGAGTAGATTTTAGAAACAAAACAAAACAAAGTAAAAACCAATGGAGTTTCAGCGTATTCCACAAAGAAACTGTGCTGAGAAATGCATTGTACAAATACTGTCTTCATAAAACACACGTCCAAACTAGTTACTCGAGTGTACAGTCTTGATATAAGCCTGTGGTTACTAGAACAGTGTAAATAATTTTTGATAAATGTGCATTTCAGTGCACCACCTTCTCTTGTGTGAGATTAACTCAAGAAGTATTGGCAACATGTTCAAAGCTGGTTGAAATCAATCCTTACAGTACTGTAAGGTTTCAAAACTAACACTTAAAAAAAATCAAGGAAGTGAAGTAGAGTTTTCAGCTTGAAAGACGAAATAAAACCCAAAGCTTCTTTGGGTTTGTATATGTTTTTGAGCCCTGTATACGTCCCACTTGCATATGAGGAGATACATGGCAGTCCCATGCCTTGGTTTCCGCAGAAAGAAAATGAGCACAAAACTGAAACTGCAGCTACGCCTGTATCTTAACAAGGTCTCATCTCTATAGATTCCCAGAGTAAAAGTGTCATGCACTGATATGCCTACAATCAGGTTAGACAAAGTCTGTATTAGAAGGTACTATATGGTTTTCTTTTTTAAATATATAAACTAAATGGTACACTATAATAGCCATATTTAAGTCCTCTGTGTGTGTATGAGAAGACTTTTCTCCTACAACACCCAGTGTTTATGTGGCTGTATCTCTACATTTTTCCTCAATTTATTTCTTTCCCCTCTTCAGACCATTTATTCTATCCATCAGTAAAGCGTATTAGCTAACACAGTACTTGGGCCTGTATAAGAAACTCTTACGAGTAGTAGAACCAAGGCACTTACACTCAGTTCAATCCAGCCAAGCAAGAAGGAGGCAATAAAATCCAGAGAATGTCTGATGAAGACCAGGATTAGCACATACATCAGGCTGAAATGGTCATCCACTGTAACTTAAAATAATTTGTTTAATGAATTGGATAAAAGAAATTAGAAGCATCACGAAATGACCAGAAAAGGTGTTATGTCTTTGCACAGCTAAGGAGGAAAAAAAAGAAAGACAAAAAAGGGGTTTGGTTTTTTTTTCAGTGTACAAAATAAAAATACGTTTCATCCAATTCAAATTTTGGATCAGAACACTTTGTCATTGCTAATAAAAAAGCAAGAATATTAATATCAAAAATAAAATTGGTGTACAGTTTCACTGAACAAAGTCCAAATATACAGACAAATATTGTCCATACAAAAACACCCTTGCAAGCAGTTGTTGAAAAGCAATGCTGGGACAATTTTATTATAACAAAATCCCAATCAGATTGCTTACTGCTTTATTTGTAGTTATTCACCAGATCATTCTTCTGTACATGTAAGCGCCACATCCACTGTGGCCTTCCCCAGGCTGCATGTCAGGATGAGAAGCAGAGCATCCCCCCTTCCCAGTTCCCTACGGTTCCTACAGTCCCAGCAAGGGAAAGCCGGACAGGGAAGGGCAGAAGGGATTCACCATCTCCGGGGACCTCATAGCTGCTGCCAGCCTCGCTGGCCCTGGAGCACATCCGTAACCACAGAGCCCAGCAAACCAGATAACGTTGGGTATCTAGACCCTGTTAAACCAATATAAACAATCCTAGAATTGAGGCTGTGAGTTAGCAAACTTCAGAAAACTTGCAAAGCAGGAGGGGGTAGAGTTAATTCAATATCTAGCACAGCAAGGAGCCACTCTTGTTTTCCCTTAGCTCCTCATCCCAGAAAGGAAGGAAGAGCAGGGCTGGTGACCAGCTGTGACCAGGCAGAGAGACTTCCTTGAGACGAAACAACTCAGTAAGGAGTGATAACCTGTACCACACACTGTGTTCCCCAATAGTGCCTAGAAAACCATGGCCAGATTTAATTGGATCCACTCATTCTTCTCTTTCTTCTGGGGCAACACAATAATCCCCTTAGAAACAAGACAGAAAAGATGGAAAAATGTATCCCAACTTTTTAAAATATTCTACAATATTTTAAAATTATTTTAAGAACTAAAATATTTTAAAATTAAATAAAAATAGTCGTGGCAGACTAATAGGCCATACTCTTAGCAAGACTGATTAATCAACTATGAACATTCAGAACAGCAAGCTCTCAATGGAGAATATAAGACCATGTAAAACAGCTTCAAGGTATAAATAAATTATTCCCAAAATACAAAAAGCACAGTCTTCTTGACAAGTTTAATTACTTTAATTCATCAGACAAGTATGGGAAAAGAACTCATTTGTTGATCCATAAGAGACTGGGGGAAGCTTATACAGTGGGAAACATTTTTCATTTAAAAACAAATACTCCCTGCCAGATCAATCACAGCAGTACAACCTTCTTACAGTAAATGGAGCTTTTGGAGTCAGTTCTGTTTGTTTTCTGGCTTTTATACAAAAATAAAAGAGGAACGTGAATGATAGGCATGAATTTTAAAAATGTTATAGAAAACTTTAATGGCACTGACTATAGATAAGTTATCTGTTTACAGCCAGACACCTCCCAGTTTCACTTCAGTGGCATCAGAACTAAAATAAGTTTCTAACATGGAGCTTCTAGCAAATATTGTGCCTAAAAGAGAAAACAATTTACAGCAAGATAAAAAGGAGACTTCTCCAATGAAGACCTAGTGAAAGGAAGAGTTTTTAAGAAAAGGTTTGTAGGATAGTATGTGTGTATGTCAGAGTGAAAAAAATCTATAATGGAGATGGAAGAAGTGCCAGCTGGATGACACGGAAACTGCTTTTGCAGAGTCAGAGTGGCCATAGCAAGCAGGTGTCCAGGCATTCAGAGGAGTCTGGAGAAATGGGGCTTCTCTGGAAAAGTGCTCTAAATGGCCACTTTCAAAATACGTAATTGCTGTTTATCTCAGCTTGTCCATAAATTGCTTGGCAACACTGAGGTCTGCACTCTGCAAGGATCCACAATCTACTCACCTCATTCTAGATACTTTTTGGCTCCCTCTCCATGAATCAACGTACCTGCAGAGCTTTCAAAGTGCACAGCTAGAGGTACTTAAATTGCCTTGGTCATTCATTTGAAAGAAAAACAAAAAAAAAGAAAACAAAAAATCTCTCTTCTGTGTAGCCCTAAAATACTGATGATAAAGAGCTCTTGGTGTAAATCTGACTTGCAAAACATCCTCATTTGCCTTACAATAGAGCTTTTTCTGTTTGAATCTATCTAAGACAGTGGATGTACTAGACTTGCAGAGAGTTATCTTATTAGTTTTCCTCTCCCCTTAGTATTATAAATGGCACTGTCCAAACCTTGTCAGTGAAACGAGAAGGAAGTAAAACACAGTTAAGCAAAAGAGAATGTCTTCTTGTAAGGCATTATATGACAAGCACTAAACCAAACACGAAGCTCAAACAAAACACAACTAACAACATCTTGTCACTTTTAATGCTGCGCTGTTTATTCACTCAGGACAGATTTTGCGAGGAAAAAAAAAGCCATTAAAATTGAAAAACCTGTTTTGAAAGATTGGGTGCCATATAGCTATATTGCCTGTGTATTGCTATGTCTGCTAAAACCATACCTGAAGTCTCATATGACTGAAATATGGTCACACAAAATGAGAGAATCTGAAAAGGAGAAAACATTGCAAATGTACAGGAAATGCAGAAATGGTGCAAGTGTCAAGTGTCTATTCTTTCATGTAACTTTAGCTTGTGTTTCAGATATCTGTAATCCTGATACATTTAAGAATCAAGATAACTGTGTTAATCAGTGCCTGATTATAAAACAGAAAGACTTTTGTATATAAGTCTCCAGATGGGAAAACATGCAATGTCATATATTTTGTACCTCTGCATGAATACGTCTGTTTCATTTCCTTGATAGACTGAACTGCTAAATTTGCTTATTCTCTACAGCTGTTCTCCTCCAAAAGGAAGGGCTGTTCAGTAGCAATAGAAATGGTCTGCAGAGCACAGAATCCGTTCAGCTAGTCAGCCTTTTAAGGGGAGGCTGGATATGTATATGTGAAAGAGTGAACAACAACCAAAAAAAAAAAGTAAAGAAATGATGTATTTAAGCATTATTGTTCAAAAACAAAATAAAACATGATTTGGCTTGGAACTTTTGTAGTTGATTTGATTGGAATTAAAAGTGTTTCTGGGATCATGGAAATCTAAATGTAGAGTTGTTTATTATAGCTGGAAGATTTATTTTTTATTTGAAGCAAAAGTTGACAAGGTATAATAAGGCTAAATTTACAGTGCTCATTGAGCCAAGATGTAGTGTGTGCACTATGTTAGACTAAAAAATATTATTAATAATGCACTGAAAATGCTATAAATCTAAAACATGTAGAACTCCATGACATTTGAGATATCATTAAGAAAAGTATTTATACTTCCTCTCAAGGATAATTTCCAAGTACAAAATGTTTTCTATGTTTGCTTATGGTAAGTGCAACTTTAATCCACTCAATTGTTTATAAATGAATGTATTTTAATTCTTATAGAAATGTATTATGTATTTGCAATATTCAGATTCAGGAGGAATTCCATGATTGACCCCAACAGGCCTTGAAATTCCCTAGTAGACCAGAGCCTTCTAGTCCAAGAAGATCCTGGACAGAGCATCTCACCATAAAGGCAACACAACACCTGGTCAGGTAAATGATACTTTTAGTTTCATTAATTCTGCTGCCTGTGTCTCCACTGACTACAAATGGAGCCCTGGATAACTAACTCAGTTAGAAACTTATAAACACCCAAAGATAAGTAACACCTAATAACATATCTTGGGACTCCAGCTAAGATACTGGTTTCTTCCAAGACATATTCGGATTTTCATTTTCTTGGATTAGCCTCTCAACATGACATTTGTAGGGCTTGATAAGGCTAAATGGGCCTAAATGTGGTCCGTGTATTTTAGTTTGCCATATGATCATTTTCAGTTGCACAGGCAGAAAGTGCTCCTTGGCTTCTAGAAAGCAGGATCAGTCTAACTGAAGAATATTCAGACATATCCAAAAGCTTTCCAAGGATGGAGCTGAATCCTAGCAAAATTACGAAGGCTTTTAGAGATGAAGAAAAAATGCAGTGACAAGATTCCTGAGATGGGAGCGTCTGTGAGATCACGAGCAGCATCCTCCAAAGGATCATCAACAAGTGGGTGTTTAAGAAGCTCCCAAGGAGCCTTGCAAAGCTAGTGTAAGGGTACTCGACCATCAGAATCCTGAGTAGGCACGTGGGAATTCAGGAACAAGCTTAATAAGCCCCCTGGGTTTTGCAAGGATTAAAGAAGGGGAGAGAGCTCCAACAAGTCTTGACGAAGCATAAATTTTATAGCCTTATGTAACTGTTAAGATCTGTAGAAAAAGGGATGCAGTGACTTTCAATTTCCCCCAGAAATCTGCAAACCTAGAATATTTAGGTTTTAAAGAAATTAAACTTTTCTAACTTTCAAGATTGATTCTGTTAACTTCAGTGTTCTTAGTCTGAATTCACTGCTATGTATGATTAACTTTAACATCATGATGACCAAAGGTTTTTTATTTTCTCATTGTCTTTTGGCCATGAACTCTACTACAAGAGACTGTTCTAATTACAGAGCAGTAGCAATGTTGTCAGATGTTACCCTCATGGTTATATCTTTTTCAGACTTAAGGCAGCCAAACCCCTACACTATTTAAAGGTAGATTGTGTGTGTTAATATCTTACATTTAAAAAAGGAACATTTCTTTGAAGTCTTTGAAGAAATCTTTTTTGAAGTTAGTGTTTAATAACCTGAAAAAAAAAAATTCATAAATATGCTATGAGAACAGTGCAAGAATATTGTACATAACAGTTACTTTGAATTTTTTTTAAGTGTCTCTCTCAGACTAAAATAAAAAGTTCAAAAGTTCACCTCACTTACAACGGGTAATTAAAGACCTGAAAGTCTGGATGACTGAAACACTCCAGGGTGAAACACTGCAGGGAAATACAGGAGTACAGTCTTTGCTGAAGTAGTTTGAAGGCTGCATTTCTGGTCCAATATAAAGCCTATATGAATACCAGTATATTAGAATAAGAAAGGAAAACAAACAAACAAACAAAAAAGAGGTCTCTCCATACTGTTTTTGATCTTCCAGAGATATCTGGTTCTAGGACATCTCAAGTTTTAGGTAAAGGGTTTATCTAAGAATACTGTAATAGTCTTAGAAGACCCCGTTCTGTTTGGTGCTATATAAACGCTACGAAAAAGGTAATCCCTCCCAGAAGAGTTTCAAATCGAAGATTGCAAAGGAGACAGACAGTGTCTTGAAATGACTCACCAGGGTCACTCCATTAGTCATCAGCAGTGCTGAGAATAGAAACCAGCTTTTCTCATTCCCTGCCTCAGACCTTATGTGTTAGCCTATATTGCTTTCCAGTCAGTACGGTTTAAACAATACAGTATCGTTTAAAGGTGACAGTAGGTAACATAATGTGTTTTTTCTTTGTAACCCCTTTATCTTTCCCCAAAGCAACATTTGCAAGCTGCAGTTCACATTGGGAACACCCTTGTATACTTAAAATGTAAATATTTCACTTTTACTTTAAAGATATCATCATGCACTACTCATATTCAAAATGTTATATCAAGCTGCAGCTGTCCTTTTCCAGTGGCTCCTGAGCTTAATAGAAAGAAAATTGCTATCCACTTCAAGATATATTTTCCATTCATTTACTAATCTATTTGTTATATCAGGTACCTGAATCTCTATTTGAAACCATTTTTACAAAGTAATTGTTTTCAGTGAGAAAAATGTGCTTTACAAATTCCAATTTTTCCAAGGAAAAATTAATCTAGATAGGGTAGTCATGATTTTTTTTTTCTTTAAAACTAAAGATTTTTCCTGCTCAGAGGGTCAGAGACTGCAAATAAAAATGAAGTCTTATGCTGAAGAAAGCTATATTCTAGTTTGAGAGATTTTTATTTTACAATAAAAATCAAGAACCTAAAGTAATTTCTGAAAAAGTAACCACCCCTAACCGCTTATTGTGGATGATACAGTAGAAGGAATAATTTCTTAAGGTGCTGTAGTTTACTAGTGAAGTGTTGTAGTTGTCTTTATAAACAAAGTGCATTAATATGAAACCAAATTGTTCAGCTATTTGAATGCAAATAATGTAATATTGCTTCTTTACCTCTAAAGCAATATTCTTAACCAAATAAACCTGCCTTCATCTGATGAGAATTCCATCAAGCAAGGTGATTTTTTTAAATAAGGTCAGCCAGTGATAATGTTGTCTTAGTGTTATCTTACTCTTTCTCACTGAACAGTGAGGTCAGAGATGATGATTTTCTCTACTGGTGTTTGTATTGATCAAACTAAATTCTTTGGTACACCTTATTATGTACACAAGTACTTGTGCTTTATCTGTATGTGGAGTTTGTCCTTTTTATGGAATTACTACAAAGCAGCTCTACAAGGAGGATAAACAGCAATAAAGGAGCTATTTTTTTTTCTTATACATATATAATTAACTTCAGCCAACACTGTGATTGGAGTCAGTGATCAGGCAATGAACTTCCCTTGCACATCCTGCACAGAACGTGGCAGCAACGCCGTTCAAAAAGAAATTTGAAGAGTTTAAAGCAGTTGAAAAAATCCCAAAGAGAAAGGTGTTTCTGACGGCCTCTACCAGGATTGAAATGCATATGTTCTGATGGTGAAGCCACTGAAAGTGTCAGAGTGCTGACCTCCAGCTGAGCTGACTCCTTCACAGCTTTGGAGGGCTAAATATTGAGTTATGTTTAAAACTGTATAAAATGTATATATAATGTCCTATAGTTTTCTATAGGATTTATCTAAATAGCCAAAGAGGTTGTAGTTTGTAATATGAATATATATTACAAGTATAGTAAGTATAACCTTTAACATAGCTATGGGTAAAACAAACAAACAAAAAAGAAATGTCAGTGAAAGGACGTATCAGAGATCTTTGCAGCCAGTGCAGGTTCCTCCTTCTCTGACCTGTCCCTCACTTCCATCCTACCCATGTGAATCTACCATAACATGACTAACTTTCATCTGGGGGTGAATATCAGAAGAAACCCAAATCAGTGGTAGATTATTTTGTGAGCAAACATTTGCTCCATTAGCTTTCATAGGGATTCAAAGTTCTTTGGCACCAGGAGTCTCTGTACCTGCATGAAACAAGCCTTTTTCAATCCCTTAAAGGTCAAACTCAGCTTGCCAGTGCATAACGTGAATTTCTAGGTCTGCTCCCACTTTCCTGACATTTGAATCTGTGAACTATCCAAGTGCCATGGTTGATGTTAGCTTTAGTGGCAGCCCACGGGGTGAGATGGGATTTCACCTGAAGTTTTAAGCAGGAGATATTGTATTAGAGCCCTTTCTACATATAGATTCACATATTTTGAAGCATCAGTTCATCAGTAATCTATGTTCCTATCAGCTGTAGCATGACTGCATACTCTGTGATAACTGGATTCTGAAAATGGCAATAAAAAGTTTTATCAAAATATAAAACTTTTCTTTCTGTATCTTTACTGTAAAAAAAAAGGAAATAATGAAATAAAAGGTACAATCTTTGGACTGATAAGCAGACAATATTTGTATATAAGATTCATTCTATACTGCAATCATTGCCTTTGCCACAAGAATATGTAGCTGCTAAGCCAGTTAGCCTGTTTGTATTTGCTGGGGTCTGTCTTTTCAGAAAATGAGTAATGAAACATGCTTAGAATGTAGCATAATTTTATTACTGCCCAGGTGAGGCAGTTAAATATTGTTTTATATTTATTTATGACAAAATACTATGGAATAGTCTGTAAAAGACTATAAAATACGTAATGCAATTTGCTGGTGCTACAGTAGCTTTATTCATGTGCACATTATTCACAGCTCTTCCAGTTAGATCACAGCACTGCCTTCTTTTTCTTCTCTCCCTAATTTCCTATTTTAATGAACCACATTCATATTATTACCTATCCAGTGTCAAAGATTTGTGCCTTTCTGTTTCTTTGAAAGTGATTAGGTCAAAAACACAATGAGAGGTTTTATAATCCATTAAAGGTATTTTTTTTAATATAAACTGGGAAATAGGTTGTCTTTTTTACAGGTTTCACTCAGTTAAACTCCCCTTCGCTAATATTATGGGCAATAAAAATGAACTTATTACAGACAATGTACCAATATTCGTGTTTATGTTCCTTATTGGATCCCGAGAAAATAGAAAGAAAAGTCTCACTTTCAAATATTCTCTTCCTCAGCAGTATTCAAGGACAGATTGCACAAATGGAGCCAAATATTTATGTTAAAATTGCTATATGTAAGATAAAAGGAATGCCATTCATCTGTGAACTCACAATAAGACATATCATGCATAGAAGTGCACAGGAAGTGAATAAATTAAAAGCTATAATGGGAATACTGTGAACTCGTATGACTCTGCTGTAAAATATTTATGATAAAGTTTTATTTTAATGTTTTATTAGATTTTGAAGAGCAATTTAAAGTTTGTCTCAAGTTTACTCGCCATGTTCTAAGCCATGAGCTCACAATGAAGAAGATATAATAATATGAAATAGACTAGTTTCTGTGATACAAATTCAGCTTTATTAAGCCACAGGCTTTCAAAACCAATTAAGCTTACAGAACATAAGCAAAACATTACCCCAATTAATATATGCATATATTATATAGTGTATATATATAAACATGGCTATTAGCTCTTTTGAAGAATTAAATATATCACATAAGAAATACAAACACTGTTGATACAAAAAGCTCAGTCATTGATAGTGTTTTCTCTGGAGCCTTTTCCAATCCATGATTCCCTGCACTTCATCCTATAAGCGAAGACTGGACAGGCATTCCTGGCTCCAGGGAGCTGAGACCCTGAACTGTGAGCCAGATTAGCTGTCAAGGACTTCCAAGCTAAATAAAATCCATGGGATGACATCTTTTTATAAATAATTGCCACTTCACAACAGGAATACACTTTCCTGGTGGCTCTCTTCAGAAGCGGTTTGGTTTTTTTACCCCTCAGAAGGCCTCAGAAGTCTAATTCCTTGTTCAGAAGACAGAGCAGAGTTCCTGCATTCCCAAAGCCTGTGTCCCTCTTACTGTCCCCATGAGGCGCTGGGCTGCTTCCCACAGGGCATCCCTCACGTTGCTCTGTGACAAAAAAGCAATCCCCTTCAACGACGCCGCAAAGACAACAGGGCACATTGGCAAAGGACAGACCAACACTTCTTCTATTGTTGGCTGCCCTCTCTTCAACACAGACACCCCAAAATATAGCTTAGGATTTTGACCTCTGTACCTTCCCCTCCAGACCAGCACCCTCTTTTTAATTTTCTGTGTGCACACAGAGCCTGCAGATACCTGTGGCTTTACAGGACTAGGTAGGTCCTGCAGTGATTCCCTCTGGGTCACACTGCACAGCTGTGACCGCCTGAGAAAAGCTTAACCAGCTGCCCAGAAAAAGGCGGTAAAGAGACGCGGGCCAAACTGCGCGGTAATGCACATTTATCTCACAAATGCATGGCCCAATCCCTCCTGAGATTTTTGAGAGGAAAGGAAGTGGTATATACCCAGGGAAAGAGTATCAACACCTTAAGAAGCGCCCCAAAGGCACTGTTGTCCCCCCATGCCTCAGAGCAGGTGGAAGGGGTTGGCGGGTCGTGGATCAAGAGGGTGAGTGGCCACGGGACACACGGGTCGAGCTGGCAGGAGGTCACCCCCCTCCCACAAAGCAGGAACCTCTGCCTTTGCCGTCTCCAGGAATCTGTAGCCCACACCTCTCTCCCACGGCTGGCTCTCAAGCTGCAAGAGGGAATTTCGCCATGGAGAGCAGGAGACTTTGTGTCTGCACCAGCCTGTGACCTAGAAATCCAGCCTGGAAAAAAAAAAAAAAAAAAAAAACATGAACGTGCTGGATGGAGGATTTTGTAATGTACTGCGCTGCTGTAAGCGTGCGCTGCTCCGCTCCGCGAGCCAGCCCAGAGCCCGGCGCCGCGCGGCGCCCAGGCGGAGGCACCCAGCGCGTGGAGCGCGACCGCGGCGGCTCCCGCCGCGCCGCGCTGCCTCCATGCTGGAACGTTGCCTCTTATGTAACTAAGGCTGCACTCTGCACCGGAGCAGCCTGCGAAACTCCTGCGGCTCTAGGGCACAGCTTGACTGATTTAGAACCAGCAACGTGCTGGCGTGCAAGTCCTGCTCATGTTTGCCGCAAAGGCAATTGATTTATTGTGAGCCTTCTCCTGGCTGTAGTTTACATAAGTAAAATATGACGAATATTGATTACCCAGAATATCTGGTAGCTTTCAAGCACAGCGTTGTTTCCTAGTGGAAAAGGGGGAAAACAACCATTAGGACAATGCAGTAGGGACTAAACAAATATATAAGGATAGTGTAAGTGCTGCAGGACGCTTCATACCTTTGCATTTTAAATGAAGCTGCATCAAAGAGGAATCCTGTGAAAAATGCGAAAAGGAGGTTTGCTTTGGAGGATGAAGGTCCTTTAAGGGTGACTCTGCCTGGTTCGATGGTGTGTGGAGCAGTTCTTCACACTGTGCTGCATAAATTGCCAGCCACTGGTGGTTGCAGGCTGCTCTGCTCTTGGTGACCTCTGAGCCATGGAGCTCGGCAGGTGTCAGCTGCTGCAGAGTTATCAGCAGAAACAGGAATTTTTAATGCTCTTTTTTTCCCCACGGTTCTCCAGGATTTTTCTGTGCTTTTTCTTTTTTTTTGCTTCAGATGAGCTGCTATTATAAGGATGACCCTTCTTCTACAGTATCAGAGTAAAACTGCTGCATAGCTTATAGCCACTCTGATTATCGTATTACAATTAGAGACAAGTTTTGCAAAACAAGATCATTACCACCTACCCTAGACAAAGCTATATTTTTTTTTCTTATTATATACAGTTTTTACATAAACTTTTATTTTTAATCTGCCAACAAGTTTTCTGTCATCAACTGTCTTCCCAGCCCAGGTACCTGGTGGCATACCCTGGACCCAGTAATTCCTGCGCAAGAGGTAAGAAGATTTGACTTTTTTTCTCCCTTACTTTTCAAAAATTCAGTCATCTCTGTGCATCTTCAGCAGCTGCAGGCCAATTACCTCTGCTGACTTTGTAAGGTACTTATTAGGCCTCAGGTCTGACAGTCTCTGAAGGGCTCAATTAGTGGCTCTATTCAATCTCATTTACTTCACAGCTTCTCTAAGCAGAAGCATCCAAATGTAAAACATTTCAGGGCATAATAGCAGGTGTTGATTTTCAGAAGGGTTTGTGAAAATCAAGGATGAGAACAGCATCTGGTTCCCAAACACTTCTAATAATAATAATAGCTAAATTTTTCAGCTTCCTTTTTCAAGTACCCCAAGTCCCAGAAGCTTCATTTCCTACTTATAGGGTTGCAGTTGGTTTTGGTGTTTAAGAAGGTACGAGATCCCTCTGAAGCATTTCCAGCAATGGAGACATTTATGTCTCTCCGTACTGTAGGTTTCCCAATGTCTAATTAGTTGCACGCTCACATTGTTCCTGTGCCCTCCATCCAGGCTCTCACAGATTCTTCCTCCTTTCCTTGACTGCTTCCTTTCACAAAGCTTACAGGAATTTAATTATTTTTGAAACCTCTGTCCACCTGTTAAGTTTGGATTGCTGTTAGTCAATGGATTCAAATGTTTCCAAAGAAGAAGAAAAACATAGACTGACAATGTAATCACACAGCTCTAGTTTTCATCAGCAATCAGGTCAACAACCTGAAAGAAAAATCATGGAACTATAAAGCACATGTTAGTGGAATAAATACCTGATAGTTAATTGGCATGCAAAGATAAAATTGTTATCAGAAGCCACATCCTGCAAAGCCTAGTGCTGTTTTCCTAGCCTTTGAAATTCCAGTGCCTTTGGTCTACTGCAAGACAACTGAGCATGCTTCAAACTCACTCTTGAGTTATGCAAATCATATGATTAATGCTCCAATACGTTCCAAAACAGATAAAAAAGATACAGAGAATAATGACTGATATCCATATAGGTATTATATCTTAATGGTAATTGGGCTATAGCAGGTTATACTCTTAGAGTGAACTGGAAAGGTTTTCCATTCTCTTTTGACTCCTTTGACTATGTGGTCATGGAAAACTGTACATTTCTCTCATTGTTTTAAATCAGAACTACCAAGCAGAAGTAGCTAAGATTAGAAAATTTAAAAGAAGCAGAATATAATGATACTTTTAAAGATACTATGTAAACATACATATATGTATATGTAAATTAAAGCTATAATGTTTATAAAGATATAAGATACATATTCATGTGTATATATAACTGTACCTTCTTTTTTCACTTATTATTTTCCAAGAGAAATACTAGAATGTGCAGTGAATAATATCAAAACAGCAGTCCTGTGGCCCTACAGGCTTACACCTCCTAGGAGGGTCCAAACATGTATTTTTTGTGGACACAAGTTACATTACATGGAATAAGGCAATGATTCAAGACTGTTTTATTCTCTAAGAAATTACCAAAGCAAGCATTTCTTTATCTCCTTTGAAAAGAAAGTAAGATTGTATGTTTCCCTTTCTCTGAAATAGTACATTGTAGTTTAAAAACTTGTTTCCAATTGTAGAGAAAGGTGAGCTTAGACCTTGATTATTCCATGGGAAAAAAAAAATCAGTATCACCTTTTACATAATACAAATAATGGGTTCAAAAAATTCACTTTGCAGCGATCCTCAGCAAATAACAAGAACCATCTGGACTGATTGGTATGGAAATCTAAACTAATTGATGCTACCATTTTAGAGCCTTTTACATAACATGAAAATAGACAAGATAATATGCTTTCTAGAGTTAATCAAAACTGTACTTCAAATTACTCAGTGGTAGGTTACCAAAACTGTTGGCTTTATATTTTGCACAGTGAAAAATCTAGATTTACAAAGCCAAAAGAAATTTCTGGTTTGTAATTATTGGAATCTATAGTCAAAATTGTAAAGAGAGTAAAAATACAATGAGTATATATTTTTTACTCTAGGTATTTCCCATTTCCCCGTTTGCCCAGAGCTCTTATGCATCTTTCTGGCAACAATTTTTTATTTTGATCAGGAGATTTGCTGCCCCCGCACAGAAACCTCTGATGGTGTGAGATTAAGTTCGGAGATGACAGTCTCTCTGTGAAGATCACAGTGTAGATTCAGGGCTATAGATTGCTGTCTCCTAGGGGGATGACCGCTGCTTATTTCCAAATTTGTGAAATGAGAGCACAGTGTGTCTCTGATCTGATTAAACTTCATTGCCAACACAGCATCAGTAAAAAATAAAACAGTTGGTGTTCTGTAAGAGCCTCATATTTAGGCTGAAATAGCAAGACCACTGTTTAGGTTTTAAGAATGAATATGCTTCACCAATTCCATAACTTCAACCCATGAACAGAGTTTACAGGTTGATCATAAATCATGTTCTTATGCTAGGAATTTCTGTGTCTTATGAACAATGGACATATTTTAAAGTTTCATTTGTATAAACAGGGGAGATGCCTTTATCTGAAGGAAGAAGTGTAGGGATTGAGTAAAAGTTCTTACATACTGTGGTCAGAAAGAAGCACTAATAGATAAACTATAAATTCCTTAATCCCCAGAAAAAAACATGCCTGTGAAAAAATATGTTCTTTTTTCCGGTTAGTCTGTGATTTTAAGAAAGGAACTCGTATCAGAAATAGTAGACCCTCTTACTTAAGACAAACTGGGATGTTACTTATATTTTAAGATAGATTGCTGCACAATAATATCAGTTCTTTTTATTGATAAATCAGCAGGTAGAGAGGCTAATCCGAAAGCCTTCATACATATACTCAAGATGAGAAACTGAAAAATTGGAGAACATTCTATCATGCGTCTTCGCCATCCAAAGAAAAATCTGGAGGGAGGACCCAAGCCAGAACAAGGGACCTAGAACTGTCATCACATTCCTCTGAGGAGTATATGAAATCCTAACAGGTAAGACTTTTCTTTACTGTCCTTTGTTTCTAACCTCATCTTTTTCTGATTTTGCCTGGTTAATAGCTGCAGAGATATGTGAAAGTGAGTACATAGGTCCCTGTGCCAGAGAAGACATTTTCTGAAGTTATTCCATGCAGGTATGTGACTTACATTTTACCTTTGGCATTGCTTACAGCAACTAGCTGTTTTAATAAATGTGCCATGACACTTAGAAGTTCATTCATCGCTATTCTGCAGAGTTTGGCAAAATCACTGCATTTCACTATTGCATATAAATGAGTGAAGACATAGCTTTGAAAAACTAATGGTCCTCAAAAACTGAACAAATAAATTTGATATTTGAAAAAAAAAATATGTAGGGAGACTGAAAACTCTTGCAAGTAATCCATAGGAAGATTCCAGATGGCAGAAGTTTCTGCAAGTGCTGAAATATTTAAAAGAAATATCACTGGAAATGCATAATGTGTTCTTGGAGGCTTTAGGTGGAAATAATATTTTTTAGAAACGTTTTAATAATTAATCAGAGAATTGATAACATGTTTTGAGACATGGTACAGTACCAGATTCTGATAGCTGAAGTATCATATTCAAAATGCACATGGAAGACAAGAGACCACACAAACGTTTGCATCAAAAATCTTTACTGCATTCATTTGACACCTAAGCTTTTTGAATCTCATGTAGCTGGGTAATTAGTATTTGTAACCAACCACATTAATGATACTTTTAACTATTTTTTTCTAAAATCAAAAGTTACCAAAGCTAACTCTATGGTATAAAAACAAAAAAAAAGACAATGAATCAGCTATGCATGATTACAAAGCAGTTAATATTCAGTTTTGGTGGTTGTTTTAGTCTAGCTTGAATTTCAAAAGCAAAAACATAGAAACATCTATGTAAAAAAAAAAAAAAGAGAGAGAGAGAGAGAAGGATGTAATTCTCCTTGCTATGCCTCTGTTCCACGCAGCAGAAAAAAATACTGGTACAGGATACCTGTTTTCAAAATTTGGGAGGTTCTTTTATAGACTTTGAAATCATTGTGAAACTGCAGTTTTTGAAGATACTTTTGCTTTTACATAGGCTTTGGGGTTTGAATACTACAAAAAGTGTCATTAATGCACATTTTGATGACATTGGAGAGACTAAGGTTTCCCAGTTGGTGTCATGGAAAAATGTGCAAAAGTGGATTTCTTTTGTAATGAAGGACTCTTCCTTGCGGAGAAGAGTTTAGGTTTAAAGGTTTTCATACTGATATTAGAAGGAAAAGTTGAAAAGATTTTGGTTAAAGACTTGTGTTTTCTGTATCTTCACAGACATTTATAAGGAAAAATAACATTTAAGCACTGTTTGTGCCATCTGACTGATAAAGAGTTATGCAATACTTCTTGCTCACATAAGACTCTAACTGAAGGTAATCAGATTTCATGTTTGAGCAACAGATCAATGAGTAGGACCCTAAAATTATGTAGTTTTCTTGTAAAATATATGCAAAATTATATTATTTCTGAATCCTGAGATACTTTTGAAAAAAAGAGATTCAGATGCAAAATTTGCAATTTCAAAATGACAAAAAGATGTATCTATATAAAACTTAATAAGACTTTTTTTTTTTTTTTAGACAAAATTAATGCCATTGTAAAATTTGTAATAAATTTACAAGTAAAATGAGGCAGATCTGTTTCTGATGCACCGACTGCCCAGTATGCTTACTGGATGGTATGTCAAGTTTTCTTAAATGTATCATGTGACAATGGAGCACCTCACAGCTACAGCTCTGCCCTGAACAATTCTGAACAATTTTGTTCAGAAAAATTAAAGGGCAGAAGATCTGAGAATAGGGTGTCCTAGTTAATAAGGACTAGTGAAAATATCTCAGTGAGAAGCCAGTCTTGATTTATTAAGTCTGACTTGAGAGAAGAAGTCCATTGAATAAAACATTTTTACCCAGCCAGAAGACAAAAGACCAAGACAAAAACTGTGCATGTAAAATACTAACCTCTATTAATGACGCTAAAGTGATTAAAAAAATACTAGGGCAATAAGCCTGGATGTTATTTTCCTTTAGTTCCTCTTTTGGATGTATATAGCTTTCAAACCAGAAAATCTGTAGTTCCAGTTGTTGGGTCAGATTTAGATACTATTGAAGTTGTTTCAACTCACTTTGAATTCAGCAAAACATCAGAATAATGATGTAGGCTCTTTTCCAATCTGAGAAAAAATAATAGTTTGAACTGACTTTCCATTTGGATTTAGCTCAATTCCCTGATTGAATGACCTTGTGTCTTCCTAACTCAGTGCAGAATTTCTCTATGTTCTCTTAGGAAAATCATCTCATGTTGTTCTGTTAAACATCTAAATTATGACCTATTAAACTTCATCATTCAGTTGCAAATCATCAGATTAAAAAGAAATTTCAATACGAAAATGAGACTATGATGTTCTAGGAAGACAGACGTAGGAAACTCAGGTCTTCGTCTGCATTTCAATACTACTCATTTAATGCCTATTCTTGGGAAAAAAAAATAAAAAGAATGTAACATAGTTAACAGAATATATTGGGAAAAAAAAAAAAAAAGTCCGGTGCTTTGGATAGCAGTTAACTCTATTGTTTGATTTTTGTATGAACAAAATAGAGTATGAATGGCGAAAAACTAGGCCATGACCACATGACTAATCTACCATGTATTAATAATGGGAGAAGTAGGTTTAATGGTGTGACTTCAGCTTTTTTTTCCTTTTTGTGATTAGGAATATGTTAAAATCATACAGCATGTGATTAATATTATGCCTTATAATAAATATGATTAAATTGTCTCACAGCTAAAACATGCAAAACTCTTTCTCTTTCCCTCCAGCAAAAATTTTGATTAAGATTCAGAAGTTTCTCTTGTGCAGTTTTCTGAATAGAAAGAAAGTGGTGCTGCTTTACACTAATTAGCAACCTAAAACTCTGCTGACTAGGGAAACTGTCCTCATTTATGGAAAGCACAAGCTTCTTTATTCCATATTATTATTTTCTAGTTTAATTTGTGCCCATCTCTATCAGTGAACCTGAGTTTTCAGAGGAGCTTTCAAAAAAATAATCAAAACAGAACTTAATAAGTTATCCCTTCTGTAAAGCTAACATAGATAGAATATAACTGCTCTTTGCCAGCAAGCACAACATACTGTGCTTTCATTTTTTTCACAGATTTATGATTCATTGAGTTCCTTTCTGTTTGGGAAACATCACGCAAAGCTCAGAATCCCTTGATTAGATAAGAGATTTTAAGCAATATTTTGCTAACTTTTGACAAGGGAGCTCTGGGCTAGATGCAATAAAAATACATTATGTTTCTTCATTGTGAAGCTCTGAAAAAAAATTGATTTTTTATATTGGATTGGACCGATGGCTTGTTAAGGAAACTTAACATGATAAGAAAACCCTTTATTGCTTTACAAACTATCACTTTGCGTAGGATGACTGAAACATTGCAGCATATATAAGTAATATTATCTAGCTTTATGGGGGCAAAGAATTACCTTTCAGCACAGCTTCAGTCATAGTGCTGCTGTGCACTGGAATAAGAAATCAGAGAGCAGTTTCCTCAGGGGCAGAAGAGAAAGAAAGATTTCTTTTCCGCCCCTTCTAAAAAGTGATACCAGAGCTGCTTGGCAACCACTCAGGAAGGTTAACATTATTTCCTCCTAAAGAAATCTAAGCGTAACGCCCTATCTTATTCCTTATTTTCAGTCACCAAGGATACATAAAATAAATACAGGCAGAGATGGATCCCCATGATGTACCTGACTGCATCCCTCTCTTCAGCTTGGTAGTCAGTGTTTAGTAGTCAGTGTAGGACTCTCTGCTCAGTCCACTATTCTCAAGCCACTTGAAAGGGTTTGTTTGCTTTATGCTATGCTGACATCACATTTTCATAGAATATTGTACCTGGCCCAAACTCTCTATAAATAACACAGTTTTATGATCTCTTAATTATGATCTCTTTGAGATTTGCCCATCTTTCTTCCAGACTGATATGTTTTAATACAAATCTTCAACAGCTATTTTCTTAAAATGCATATTTCAAGTGAAGTATAATAGTAAATAAAAAAAAATGTGAAAGCTGACATATTTAGCTCATCAAGCTTAGCAGTAAGGTGCCCTCTTCAGTTTCACCTTCCATGTAGTTTTGAGACCACCTTTCTATTGCACTGCACTTGTTACCCACAGAGTATTTCTACTGTTAAGATCACTTAGGTGTGGAGCATTCCCTTGATTTGGCACATTCAGGACACAACACACTATGGTGCTTTTTCTGTCCCTGAACAGCCTAGCCAAGTAACTAAAAGTGCAAAAGGAGGGTTTTTGATAATTTAATTCCTTCTCAGCTTTAGCAAACATGGTATGTTTGAGTTTTCTGAGGGTGGGACAGAGAAGGAAGTCTTGTCTTAGGCATAACTGTATTTACATACTTGATCTTTAAAACATTCATTTTAACATTATACATGATGCAGCAACACACTGAATTGTATATGAAAAGGTTTAAAATGGTTTCCACTAATGTAATTAGCAACCATATTGCAATGCAAGAAATTCGGCTTCCCAGCTTTAAATACAATTTACTATAGGTTTTCCAACAATTATGGATAGAACATTTCTTTGCTTCTCAGCACTGGAGCTGTCACACAGGGTGATTACACATTGGCAAAGTGTCTCCTGCCTCTATCACTATTTGCTATAATTCAGAAAGAGAAGGAAATTGCCCCTGCCTGACTGACAGGAATGATGCTGCTTTCCTTGTCTGGACAGTCCGATGTAAACGGTTCTTAATACAATGACTGTCAAAGAGGATAGATCTGAGAGGGCACAGACTGCCTCTTTCTCAGGGACCTGGTTACCAGGGACAGGGGTATGGACATGGACATGAGCTGCCCTGCTGGGAAGAAGAAACCAAGAGCTGGATGCTTAGTGTATCAGAGTACGGCTGCAGCTGCCAGCTCTGTCGTGACAGGGTGTAAAAGCCAGGGCACCTCTTGAGACAAAAACAAAAAAAAAACCGCCCCAAGAGCCTCCAAACCCAAGTCTGGCATATACAGATGCAAACATCAGTGACTCTAAAATGAGTGCTACCAGATTCCGTGAAACGACATCAGCTGTTGAAATTTTCTTCAGAGCTTATCAGCTTTGCATGCTCTGTTTTTGGGCATGTGGTGAATGCGTTATGCTGTATGTAAATCCACACGGATCATGCAAGACAGGAGTAAAGTCTCCTTTTTGAAGAAATTAAACTGTCATTACAATTCATTTTAAGCCCATATACTAAAATGAGTTTTTATTTTAGTATAAATTAAGAGAAAGTGTTCCTATTTCTTTCTGATCTTTCTCAGATTCAGTTGCAGCAGAAGCACTATTTCATGTTCAGAATAATTCCATCAGATATACTATACTTGGGCATAATAGCTGGCAGGGTGTGAGAAAACAACTCATGAATCTTTAGCAAATTAGCTTTTTCCTTTTTTTCCAAAGCTACATGGATCTTGCCTGCCCTCAGCTGGATTTATAGAGGGTTCATTGGAAAACGATGTTAAGAAATGCATTTGAAAATCAACAATATATCATGTTATGTAACAAATAATGTTTTCAGCCTGGCTAATGGTACTGTGTGCTGGAATTAACACAGAGCAGAATCTGTCAGGTATTTTGAGAGGGGAAAAAAGAAGCAGTGGAAGAAAGAATGACAATGAGGAATGGTCAAATAAATAAATAACCCAGCAAAATGATGGGATATCTGGCCTTGCCTGTGCATAGGATCACAAATATCCTTATTTCAAAACAGTCAAATGCCATATATCCAGCTCTCCCTTGCATATATACAGTCTCCTTCAGACCTGAGAAGTGAAGGGAAAAGCTCTGTAGAAATAGCAGAGCATTTCTTTGTGAAGCAGCAGTGAGCAGACGTAATCTGCTGAAAACTGCATTCACTGGACAGTAGCCGTAAAAGCAATTGTAGAATACGTACTTTCCAGTACAAATATGTTTCTATGAAGACCTGAAAATAAAAATAAAACAAAAATACCACCAAGTTCTAGTGATAATTGCCCGTTTTGTTAATGAAAAATACCAGCTGCTGAGATGGTCAAATTCAATATTTGAAAACAAAAAAATCGGACTTATATGTCCTGTATCTCCTTTCCTTTGCACTTCTCCTGCCCTTGTTATCCTGTGAAAGTTTATTGATGAAGAGTGGAATTAGGAGAGGAAAACAACAAATAAATCCAAAGCCAGATATAGGATTTAACAACAACTTCAGATTACTCACCCTCCACCCACACTACTAGTTCTGCTTCTGAAATCAGTCTCCAGCTGATGTAAAAGATAATGTACTGCTATTACTCTTGCTTAGCATCCCCTGATGTTTTCTAGTAGAACAAGAAGCTTCATGAAACAGAAAGAATTGAGCTCAACATTTTGAGCTGCTATTCTTCTGAAACCTCCTCCAGTGATTTCACATGTTATTTGTCTCATTAAAGGTATGTCCAAGGGTCAGACAACTGTGTGAACATATAAGGAAATAGTGAAAAACATAATTTTGTCATCAGGTGACTAATTCCACTATTTCTCGTTACATCTTGTTTCCCCTCCCGTCCATTTGAGCTGAAAGACTGAATGGTCTCCTCGTAACTATATCTTGTTCCTTCAGTATTTGGAATTTAAACCCTTTCTGCAGCTTCGAGGCTCGTGCAAAACCTCAAAGACATTTCTTCACTACAGTTTTCAGTTCCTGTTTTTCATTACTAGATTCCATGGGGAACATCAGGAAATATTTCAGTTCTATAAAAGTATACTTAAATAATCTTTTATCCTTTCAGATAATATACTTTAATCAGGGGTCCAATGTTTTGGATGAGCAGAACCATGATTTCCATCTTTTTACTTTCCCACAAAGTCAAGATGAAGACTTTTTTTTTCTTTTTGTTTAGGTAGAAGTTCTATTGTATTTATATTATCAACATTAATAGATATTTTCTGACATTCGGTTGTCAATCTTGGGGGAAACATTGCAAATTCAGCTTAAATTATGAGACCAACAATGGAAACGCACTAAAGAAACATTTTTTCCATGAAAAAAACAAAAGTATCAGCTTTGCCACACAAAGAGTACAGCAGTAATTTTGCTCAGAGCTGTCTTTTGATTGTTTACAATTGGCACACAGCTTCATGGAAAAAATGAGAATATTGTTTACATGTATATGCCTTTGATAGACCTCAAGCCAAGAGGCACGTGCCGATCTTATTCATACTACAGGCAGGGAGAGGTAGGAACAAGGCAAATCCAAGCCCAAGCTCCCTCTCAGGGATGCTCAGCTGACATTATCCCTTGAGAAGCCAATGCACGCAAAAGCACGGACAGGGTGGAAGAGCTGCTGACTAGGACTCCAGGCAAGATCAAGAGTATGCCAATGCAACAGCTACAGTGTGATTTAGTAGCTAGAGGTGAACTATCCCGCTGATTACTCAGGAAGATTCATTCGCAGAGATTGGTTAATCCTCAAATTCACCAAAGCAGAAATTAGCAGCCTGTGAAGGCTGTTACAGTCATGGGAGTTCCGCCTACCAGTCTGGTAAACGGCTTAAATATGGGGTGGAAGCCTAGAACATCCTATTCCTAAGTTTGTCTTGTAAACCAAGAAGTCTGCAAGTCCCTAAAATTAATTTCCTTCTTCAGTCTTTATTAGTTAATGTTTGGAAAGCACTTTGAAGATGAAAAGCTCCATTTATGTGCAATGGATTATTGATTATTATAACCTCAACCCTTTGACTTAATCACTTTATCAGAACCAATCTGCTACATGAGAAATTATAGGACAGAATTATCTGGGAAATGGAGAAGGGAAAAAAATTATTGTGGAAGCAAAAGCGATCATAGTGAAGTTCTATCGTTAAGTATTCCTGAATAGGTGCTATTAAGAATGACATAAATGGGGGAGAAGATGCTAATTTGTGTGTTTATTATTCTTATTCAAATTAAATTTGATGATTTTATTTCCTGCACTGTGAATTGCATTTCTAGGAATCCCTATTTTGGGGACACTTGATCTGATTATTGATGAAAGCAAAACACTGGACTACTTAATGATAAACTCTGTGTTTAAGAGGTGATTTTAGTTAATTAAATAGGGTCTTATAATTTTCTGTAACATAGGAAACTCCCTATCTGATAGATCAGAACAAATTTATTTTTAAATATGTAATTGCTATTCTGTTGAACCTCCTATAACCAGAAGCTGAATTCAACTTTCATTATTCAGTAAGAATAATGAAACAAAATATTATATTTTGAGCTAATTTCATTTTTTTCGTGGATTTTTAATTCTCAGGAAGATTTGTTCACAATGTTATAATAAAGATAGTAAATAACATGACCAGATTTTTTTTGGAAAAAAAATATGTATATGAACATTTGAAGCTTACAAAACCTCCCACTCTGCATGCACTTGAGATTAGAATGAAAGATGCAAAAATAGTTATTCTTAAACATATGTATGTAGTCTTAGAAGTAGGAGGACACAGTCACAAGTCAGCAATGGTGACTGATAGAAGGCAAGGCTTTCACTTTCTGACAGAAGTCATCACTTATCTGGGAAATCTGGGAGTATTTGGAGGCAAAATATTTGGGTTTGATTTGATCTGATTTGGTTCTAAACTTTGATTCACTGAAGAAACGGTTCTGAGTCTGCCTGGTTTTGAGACAAATATATTTAAAAAGTGAATCACATAACTAAAACTGAAAACATTTGGGACCAATGACCATCTTTTCTGCATGATGCTGGGATAGTATCTATTGCCTAGTATCTAGTCTGTCCCCTGTGGCACTCTCCCGCTACGCTCAGCACGGCTGCAGCTCAGAGCCTTTCAGCAATGCTTAAAACAGTGTGATAAACATCTGCCAGGTCTATCTCCACACAGAGAGAACATTTAAACATATAATGCAGATATATATATTTCTATTTAGAGAAGGCAAGTAAAAAAGTCACTTTTTGTTAAAAAGAAGGTGGTTTGCATAAGGTAAAGGTAGTTCCTGGTTACTCTTAAGAGCTAAGCTTTGAAGCAATATCTGCAAAACTGTTCCCCTCTTTGGTTTACTTTTTAATGAAAAGAATTTCCTTGTGCTAGAGAAAATGACATTCAAAAAAATAAAAAAAGACTCACTAGTTTCTTCTACCTTTTCAATATATACATCTAGGAATACCTAAAATTTGCATGATAATTGAAATCTTCCTTCCTGACTACCTGAAAAGAAGAAGAAACAGGTGTACCAGAAATCATTAGATCAGCACTGATATTGGGAGAGAAAGATGATATTTAGTTAACTAAAACTTTTAAGTTATTGACCTGTATTGAAAAGAGATTTTATTTTGTGTCCTAGAGACGTAAAACTACATCACTTATTTACTGACAAAAAATTAAAACGGTCATGAATTATTTTTTCTATAGCTGAAGTATTTTAATGGATCTTCTCTCTATATATGAATTTATTTCTATCTCTTTCTATATGCATTTATTCCCTTAACATATTGTGTTTGAGGTTTTGCTTGAACCCAACCATTCTCAGAATATCTGAACACCACACTGATGTGGTGTTACTGATGCCTTTAAATTAAAATGGAGCAACAAGTACTTTACTTTTGACTTACATCATCATTTTGAGATAGAAAACTTCACTTTACTTTCTATAGCACTTTATTTCCTACCAAAAAAATGCACTGCCATCATTACAGAACCATTAAAAGTTTCACAATAGGTTGTAGTGAAGTACTTGGATTATATTCAAATTACTCTTTAGTGCCTCACACTATATCAATGAAGATCACCTCCATATCAACAAACCCGTATGGTATTTACAGCCCTTAATTCCACACTTCTTTAGGATCACTTGTGTGCTGGATACTGCAGGAAGTAATGAAAAGACTTCAAAACGTATAAAAATCCATCGGAAATTATCTGAATTTTTGATGTCTCAGCTTGTGTAATGGATTATCTCTTAGATTTTTCTGTATATCACCATTATGTAACAATATCACAGCTTACAGTGTGCCACTCTAAACTCAAAGTACAGAACAGTAAAAGCGTAAATAGAATTGATTAGTATTTATTGGTGCTAGCTTGGAGTACTAGGCAGCTATGTGAAATCACTGTGGTAGTGAGAGATTATAGAAATTTCACGTAGCTGTTCATGTGTCCAAAGGACAGTGAAGTCTTCTGCAGCTTTCCTTTTGCCTCCTCTACTGCAGACCAGTCTTTTACAGCCTTTGCCTCTCTAGCCTGCTACATAGATGCTACATAGAACCATTCTAGTGGTTCTATAGCATAAAAATGTCCACACTATATATCCCCAAAAGAAATATTTCGGTGTTTCAGCTTTCAGTGGTATTGCTTTAACCACAGGTGCATAAATATGTGGTCCTTAAGTTAAAAGTCTAATATTTTATTTGAACAGATGTTAGCATGTTTGAATCTTCAAATAAATTTAAGAAATTCATATCTGCTATAGGAAATTAAGGTTACTTCATATTTAAAAAATCATGGAAAGTTATCACAGGAAGAGCATAAATGAAGTGGAAGTACTGTGGTTATATTCATGTGTAAATTTAGCAAAGTTGTTAAAATTATTGACCAGAAATGGTCTAATTGCAGCAGTCACATTTCATACTAGTCATAATTACAGCATTAATGAGAAGGATATTGGTTTTGAATTATGATATTTTACTGCACTTACAAACTCATAAAACATAATCTGATTTGACTGATTTGAAAATACTGCTTCATAGAGGGAGGGCCATAACTGATGGATGTCATGACCACCTACAGCACTTGATTATTGTGGCTAGGCCAAGGCTCGTTAAAAATCTGATATAATTTTCCACTCTTTTGCATTAATCATGCAGAATTACTTTCTGCATTTTTTCTTGGCTTCATATGGCTCAGTTCCATTGTATTTCTCCAAATGTATCACACTTTATTTGATGAGTGTCATTGATCCCCAGGGACATCAGGGGGACAACTATTCAATACGAGATAGGCTGTCAGGACATAGCCCATGGAAAGATTATTGTTTAAACTATGGTTAGTACAAAGCTTTCCAGTAAATTAAATATTGGCCAAAAAGACCACTAGACTATAACCAATTTATGGTTCTTACCTGTGTTCATACTGATAGATAGTATTTTGGCTTTACAGGGTATACCCAGCCTACAGGACTCTCAAAGTCTCCTTCCCTCAAGCTTGTTATTTCATCGTAAAACCTAAATTTTATTCCTTTGATCCAGAGAGCAAGCAGATGAGTTTTAATATGCTTTCTAGATTTGTTCATTGTGTACAGATTTGAAGTAATGAGGTGTAATATATCCAAGCCACAATGGTATCACAATTTTGAGTAAATGGCAAGCAGATGCTGCCAAAATTATTGGTATTGATATTACCATTTTACTGTAGTGCTCACAATGCTTAATTTTGTTCCTCATACTGGACTTTCTTTTGTACTTCATTCCAGTCCTGTTTCTCCTGAGGAAGGAGGAGTATCATTTTTCTTTTCTTACAGAGTTTAGTCCTATCCTTTAAAAATTAGTGCAGAGGGATTAGGAAGACAAGAAGGAGAGACCCAACCAGTCTCAGGCCCATTCTCAACCTCCCCTGCCTGAATATGTTAATAATATCTCAATGCTCAACAAAAAGATAATATTTTTTATCACCAATCTAAAACAGCACTTTATTAGATTGATGCTTATTAGGAAACCTAATCTTTCAATTTTCTTTGTCTTTTCACACGCCTTTCATCACTCTGAAGCCAATTGTTCTGTTCTGTTTTCTTCTGCTTTTTCCCCTTTTGGCGTACTAATATGTTTCTGTTTCCCTTTTGCTTCGCTCAGCTACTCTAACATAACATTTTCTTACTGTCAGTTCGTATGTCAGGAACATTATTCTTGGCTTTTTTGATACTCTTTCTTTGAACATTTTTTTTTCAGATACTTTTTCCCCTTAGCAACCAAAAAAATCTAATAATCCTTTTGTAGCTGGCAACAAACAAATGTGAATTTCAAAAGTTATTTGACAAATGACATGCTCCCAACTTGTAATGCACAAATATCCCAATTTTCCTGTGTGTTATGTAACAATAGCATGAGCCTCAACAGCGGAAAATGAGTTCTGAGCAATCCAGGTGGTTTAAACAGAGTTAAGAATATCTGCCTGGGCTTGAAATCAGGTGTTTGTGGATTCAGAGGAAAAGAATGGTATCATTTCATGTCTATAGGAAGTGGATAAATAACGAAAACAATTACGGCAAATCAACCTTAACATATAACATATCTGAATGGATGTACATTGATCTTGAGAAATCAGTTCATCAGTTTTCATCTGCCTCAAGTTAAGATTGTGCAGTCCTCCTCGTTTCTCTCCATGGAAGAAACAGAGGGGCTTGATCTTTGAACATCTACTCACAGTTCAACTCTTGGAGCAAAATGAAGGAAAATGGAGCTTTCTTCATTATAAGATTTCTTAGCTGATCAAGCATCTCAAAAGGGAAACAGGCTCAGCATCTTCTCAAGGTTTCATCTAGGTCTCATAACCTATGAGGAAAGAGTAATAAAATAAGGGAGCAGTAGCAATGGTATAAGCTGAAATACAAAAAAAAGGGGGGCAATCAAGAGAGGAGAGAGTGAGCTAGAACAGTGTTTGCATATAAGGATGTCACCAGGTTGAACGGCATCAGATTTATTTGGGCATTCAAATGCAAAAACAGTTGTTGTAATGGCTATTGAGGAAACATTTAATGTTTTAATAACTGCAGGACTAAACTATTAAATGATAAAGTCAATATCTCCACAGAGACTAAATATGCATCAACAGTACATTTACCCTACTTGTTTAACAGTTTTATATTCCATAACTATAGATATTTAAATGTGTTCTTTCTTTGAATTTTGTTGAAGAATAAAATAGTTCAGTAGCAGCTCTATACAAAGCAAGTAATTCTTATAAACCTAAAATAAAAGAATTTGATGATATTCCAACAAAACAGAAGAACACTGGAAAAATCACAATGCATTTCAAACAAACAAGAATTATGCACTTGGTGAAGTATTTATAATAATGGCTATACGCTGACTTGTATGAGAGGCCACCCTATGTCAGTTTGAGTATACTTCATCATGGCTAATATAAGAAAAATGATCATATTTAGGGATGCAGAAAAAAAAACAAAAACAAAAAAAAAACTCTATACTAAAATGTTATGTATGCATTACAAAAGAGTCCTGATTTGCTCCCACAGCAATGCAGCCATACAGTTGCCAGCCAAGGAAAATTTGACTTATATTGACCTGAGATGAGAATCAGGTCCAGCTAGTTTTTGCGGAAGGAGTCTTCATCGTGCAGAAGAAGAAAGATGGATTTTGTGTCTCCCTAGGCAACTGTTCATGAGTTCATGACTGTTTTGGGAGAGCTATCCATTCAATATTCAATATCTAATATGAAGTTTAATTGAAGGGATCTTTCAAATATCATGATCTATTATAGATCCTTTAGACTTCTATCAAAGATGGTGGTCCATAAATTTATTTTGCAATGAAAAAAAAGGAGAGAAAACAAGATAATAATCTAAATGAAGCATCTATCACCTCTCAGAACCTGTGGCCTAGAAAACAGAAAATTTTAGTGTTCCCACAATATTTACAATATTTATTTTGGGTAAATATTTATAATATTTACCCAAGGGTCCCTAAAAGATAAGATTTTTTAAATGGTATTGGTGCCTTTCTTTGAAATACAGTCTTTCAAATAACGTGACTTACTGACATTGGCTATGAAAAAAATGTCAAGCATGAATTTCAAATTATCGTGGAAGTGCCATGAAAGTAAAAGGGAAATAAGAAACTTCTAAAAGCTGTATGTTGGAGGCAGTACCAGCAAATCAATGACAGTTAAAATGAGGGACTAAAATCATTGTGTTTTGATTTACTCAATTGCTTTTAGACTGATGTCTGACAATTCTGTAAGGTGTATAAAACATCCTAAGAGGAAAGGCAGAGCTCTGTAGAAGGAAAACATCAGTCTAGGTCGTATGTACTAGTCATTTAAGCTAACTTTAGAATCCTGAATGCATCTATTGTAATGACTCTATTTAGTAATGCTTCAGTTTCAAATCATCAGCTCTATCTTCTGGGTTTGTTTTCCTATCAATGAGTAATATAAATCAAAGTTGGAATGTTAGTCTGGTTTCTACCCAGCAGATCTCCTTACCAGAACTCCCTGCCTAGCAGTCAAATTTTTACTCCCTTTTAAAATGTATCAGTGAGACCATTAATGCTACCTGCCCAGCACGGTTTACATAGCGAAGTTAAGCATTCTTCCTCAGTTCAAGATGTGCCCTGAAATCCTCAGTTACTGATGCACTGTTGCCATCTAACATCCTTGGCATCACAGCTGCTTAAGCAACTCAGTTATTGCTAAGGGCAGACCAAAGGTCTGAGGCTGTCATAGATTTTATAAAGGGCTTTGAATCCTATTTAAAGTACTAGATACACTGGTAAGTATTCTTAAAATAGGCTTCTTCCCCAGTGTTCTCCTCTCACTCAGGTGAAACCCATTCTGGTAGGCATATTTTTCCCCATGGAGGATACCAAACACAAATGGGCATGTGTTGACTGCAGCCAGCAGGACAGCGCTTAGAGCTTCAACTGGATATAGGAGCTGCACATCCACATCACTTTCAGCAGTTGATTAATTATTAATATAAAGTGAAAGGGTTCTAGGAGATAAAACTAGAGCTCAAGCAAAAACACTCAGTAGCTTAATGATGGTGTATTCCTGGAGGATACAGATTACAACTCCTGAACTGAATTCAGCAGAATAGGGATTTGAACTCAGGCCAATGCTTTAATTACTAAGACAGTGCATATTCTAGAGGAAGAAAAGCTTTTGCCTATTCATTTGCTTTTCACATACAAGATTTAAGCATCTATTTCTATGAAAGGTTTCTTTCTACAGGATCCTAAGTTAAAAGATTCTTGTAGATAAAGGATACAGGGATGGGGCACCACTCCTGGATACCCTTGTATTTTACTGGGGGCAGGGGCTGCGTAGGATAAAACCACTAGCCACAAACAGTAGTCTGGGAATCGGCAACCTAGGAGGGTTCCCCATTCAACCTTTTTGCTAATCTCTTGTGTTACTCCCATGAATAACTCTGCTCATTTTATGTGGAGCCAGCTAACTGCATGCAGGCGGAATATTCCCTTAGGACAGTTTAGAGTCTTAGGTTGGTCTAAGGGACAGTGATTAAGGACGAGCCAAAGTGCTTCTTGGGGTCTGTGTGATGAAGGGGGCCTTCCTCTCAATCTGCAGGGGAGTTATGCAAGCCTGTATCTTGCTGCTGTTTGCAACAGATGGGGCAGGGCAGGGATCTTCCGCAAATTTGCCTATTATTTTTAAAGGTGTCATGCACACAGAAGAAGAGATAAATACACACAGCTTATTCCAGTTAATGACAATGCATTTTACAGACCATCTAATTCTATACCTAAGCTTAAAACATTTAGTACCTCTGCTTTTATTAGCTTTTATCTCATAACTGACTATAAGTAATGTGGTGATCATCTAGCAACAGTCATCCAAATGAAACACCAAATGAGTATGCTCTTTTAAAATACCAGGTAATATTGTGTAAATGTGCTTAATGAAGCATTAATTAGAGCATTCCACTCACCCACAACTTAAATAAATACACAAGATAAAGTACAAAAAACCTGCTTTTTTACATAGGTCAAAAATTAAAATCTCCAATGCAGATCTTTCAGAGATGCTTGTTACCAATGGCAATAGTCACATATATTCATGGTATCATCTCCTAAGGGAAAGGGAATATGCATCCTTCTAATTTGATATTTATAGTTATGTATTTATATTATTTATTACATATATATATGTAATTATATTACATGTATTAGTTGAGTGCCAGGATCATGCACAACAAGAGAATAACAAACACATGTAATTTAGACTCTCAAAATCAATGTGTCATGACGGATAAGGCCCAGGATAAGATTCTGAAGGCTCAGTATACCATTACAGACCTTTTCATTGTTGCTCAGTGCTTTTGGCTTAGCCAAGCTATTCTTCTGCTTCATGCTTCTGTTTCTTCATGAGACTACAGGTAAAATAATATTTACTCTTTTACCTCCTTTATAAAAGACCCATTTTGAACAGTTACATGTTACATGTAACAACAAGATGTTTTTATTGGCAGAAGTTTAGAGAATAGAGGAGATAAAACAGTACAAAGAAAAATGCATTTAATTGGGTCTCCAGGCACCCCTGACTCCAGCTGTGAACAATTCTATTATCTTTTCTTGCTTTCATGCAGCAACATATATTACCATTTATTTTAAATTGCTGCTGTTGAAAGATCTTTTTGTATTGATGCACACTTTCTCTGACAATATTTAATAGGCGTATGCAGATGCCATGAGAACAGGAAGATAATGCTCAATAAAATGATTTTAACAAAACCTGCTATTTCGAAAGCATAACTCTTCTGAGTCCTGAACAGGATTCATCTGAAAATGTTCTCATGGAAGACAGAAGTCAAATAAAATGGATTTAAAAATGAAACAGTCATCCTAATGTATATTAATTGGGATATTGTAATGCCATATGCAGTTTACTGTATTTACGTATGAGACCGAAACACACAGAGAGAATATACCTCCCTATTTAAATAAATGACAGATTCACAACATTATCAGGGAAAGCTCTTAGGTACTTATCTCCTACATGAGAGTTACTGGATGATCCCAATCAGTCTGGCATCCTGACAGCTGCAGGCTTCGTACATTTTCTTCTGATTTTCCTGGTTTAAAAGACCTTTCCTTTGGCAAGAGCTTCACTGCTTCCTCAAGCTGTCCCAAGCTTTGTGACTCCCTGGTAGCCTCACTGCAGTGGTAAGCATCATACCCAGGTCTCTCTGGCAGCAGCTCTTGCCATAGGAATGCTACATGTTGTCGTAGGATGTGGATATCAAGAAAGTAAACATCAGTAGCTGCAGATGTTAAGTTTAGTGGCCAAAAATACACTTCCCTTTATTGCATCTTCCATAGCAGCAGGTAACACTGACTCCACACACAGTGACAAACACCAAGAACCAAGATAAAATCAGCCGTGCTCACTTATCTGTGAGCTTGCAGGCTTTCTATGAAATATCAGCGCTGCAAGGGCTGAATGCCTGTTTATCGTAGTAGTGTCGTATCTCAGAAATCCATCATATTTTGGGGACTTCTCACAGAGATAAAGCTTAGGCAAAGCATCAAAATCTTCATCTTCTATCTCCTTTGCCAACTAAAGAAAAGACTGCCTTTTCTTATTCAACAGATGACTACTCAGCTTGACAAAATCCTGAGGTTGTATTTTCTTTGTCATTGCTCATATTTATAACTACTGATTTTCAACACAAATGAATACTGTCTCTGTTTGAGAACTGATATCAGCTCCTAGGACCCCAATTCGCATTTATAAAGCTTCATATATGTCATTCTGCTCTGCAAATACTCAGGACAACTCATGTTTTTAATATGAGAGATATTCTACCTCTCAGATTTTAGTTAGGCAATTGATTTCCTACAGTAATTTAGCAACACTAAGCATGGATTAGAATCACAAAAGCATTTTCCAACCTGGTAGACAGAGGATAATGGAACCCAGCAGTTACACCTCTCTGCAAGCTGTATGATTTCATGTCCCTAAGTTGTGGCTGTTTATCAGACACAGAGCACATACCATGCTCAACTACTGTTTTAGATCTTGTGCCTCCTAACCAGGTATCTTGTAGCAATGCAAGAATATTAACTTAGTACTCATCCTTGTTTTTTTCTTGATGACATAAAGATAACATTCCTGCTTTCAGGATTTTGGGTTAAGGCTTGACTTGCTCTACGTGCTTGGTATGCACAACAAGCGTTAATAAATTCTTCGTATTTTTGTGTGAAGATAGAACACATATAACCCTTGTCTTGCATAAAATAGCACGTTTTTCATGCAGTGCCTTGTAGGTCACAAATACTGGTGTCTTTTGAACAAGGTTGACAACTGAGGTGGTTGCATACTATCAGCCAACCCAAAAGTTACATGCCACTTCTTTTTGAGACTTATGCTTTATGTTCTGTGTGTTTTTATTTATTTTTTCTTTTCCTTTCACATTTCATCCTGGACTATGATCCTTTTTGTTTCTGATGAGTATTCTAAAGAGTCTGTGCAGCAATAATTTTGCCTGCCTTCCATCTGCTTTGCAAATCATCTCTTTGCNCCCCCCCCCCAAAAAAAAATAGTTGCTGTATTTTGCATTTCCCATAAGACTATTAGAAATGGTCACAAATTTATATGAGTCAGTATCAACAAACACTGGCCTCTCAAATATGATAAGCAGAATGCCCCCATGTACTAAGCCAAAAGTCAACTTCATTTCCTGTGTATTGGTCTGGTTTTATTGTTGCTGCTTGTTACGATGCATATGTTGGAGAACTTCAGATGTTATTGAGCTGATAAGGGATCACTGCACCAGATTCTTGGAGATGTGCCAGAAAAGTTCTCACTTACCTCTGGATTACGACTTTTTAGCTAAAAAGATATTTTTTTCAAAGATTCATCAAAGATTCTTTTTAAGCTGTTTCTCCAGTTTTATAACCTATATTCTTGTTCCATACTTCTACAGTAGTCTTTTTAGCTTATCATTTCTCTCACTTTCATGACGCCAAGGAATATTTACACTCCTCTCTCATGGGCCAGGGGAAAGCATTTCAATAATATTTTATAAAAATTATCATTTTTTTAGTATGCCTATGATAATGCCTATATAGGCAGTTTACCATTATTGTACAATAAAAAAATATTACCCAATGAAACCCATCTCCAGCTGATGAGGATCTTCTTGGTGATGAAAGTGGCTCAAGGTTGGCAGCCACACAACCTTTAGGCACTGAATTCAGAAGGCTGATCTACTTTGGCTGTCTGAATAATCAATACAGGGAGCTGAAGGTGATTCAGAACACCTTAATCAGAGCTCTTCTTTCTCTGAAATTAAGCAGGGGGCCATGGAAAAGAATATTCAAATTCCTTTTTCATCACATAGCCGGATAAGTCAAACAATTTCCCGTGGTGTTGGTTGTAATCACTGCCTTTAGGATCTGAGCAGTCATTATCAGACATGTGCCTTGACAATTAAACATTCTTTGTATTATAATATGAAAACAAAAAAGAGAAGCCATGGTGTATTTTTTCTGCCTGTGGAAGACATTAACTCTGTCCAGCTCACTTTTGAAAATTTTCCAAAAACTCAAGTTTTCCTGAGTAGACAGTTTCATCCCACAGTGTGATGACAGTCTAATAACATTCTTTCTCTCTCTTCCAGTTCCTTCCTTTTCATAGAATATGCAAAGCATATACAAAGAAAGTGAATTAAGGTAACAAAATGATCATCAGAAGGAAACAAGCATATTTAATGTATTGAAACACAGCTTCTGGTAAGCAAATTTTCCTGCAACATTTTACATGAATTTTATAATAAAAGCATTACTGAAAAGTACCTTTCCTTTTCCTGCCATCAAAAAGCACTAAAACAAAAAATTCTCTAATATTTTAACACATTTTGCAAAAAAACATTTTTGGATTATAAAGTTGGATAATTGTAGCCAACTCTGCCTAAGTATTCCGGTTCTTACTAGCATAACACAAAACCTTGACTGCATACAAATTAAAATTAGAACTTGAGCTTTGCAATGCAGTCTCATTTTAATTCTCATGTTCCCTAAATATTCTCTAATGAGTTTAAACTAAGTATAGACACACAGTCTTAGTAAAGTGTGAGAAGTGATCAGCCCTATTTAAATTTTCCTGTTAAAGAGAACTGTAAAGCATTACAACTAGTTACACTACCTTTACATGGAAGAATTCCATCCAGTAAGCTACAGTGAGAGAGGTAACATACTTTTTTATGTTAGTGTGGTGAAGAAACAGAATCCTTTCTGCATGTATGTGTAAATATCTGTACTTCTACAGTATTTTCCTAGTTCCTTCAACTTCCACCTCCATCACACACTTCATGAAAGTGACAAATTCTAAGGATCTACATGATACTTTAAAGGCTTTCTGCATTTTTAATCATGATCAATGTAAACATTTAAAATCTGTTCTTCTCCTAGGAGAAATAGTTTTTTATTGCCTTAACATGGTAAAAGTGAATTACAATTCTTGACAAAAAAAAATCCTAAATTCTTGACCAGTGTTAGCAATTACTTAGTCTTTATTTAAAGCAGGCAAAAAAATATCCTACTTCATCACAGAATTTCTCCCATAACTTTGGCATGCAAGCACAACAGACTTGACTTTGCTGACAAAACGGCTTATTGGTTTCAAGGCATTTGGTACTATTGATCTGCTATGTCCAAAGAAGCCTGGCTTAATGACCAATTATCATCTATATTTACAGGTGTGGCAACTAGGGTGGGAAAAATTTTGAATAGAGATCAGCTTGTTGAATAGCTTGTATACCACCCCTTAGAGCTTGCACAAAACCTGCTACATCAGTGCAAGAACATCACATGCCAGTGACTCTGTTAATAACAGATGGTATGGAAAGTATATCAAGTTTTTTGACTAGCTGTGACATTCTGTAAACAGGAGAGGGCTAAGGGTTAAGCTGAGTCATGTTTCTTGCCATAAGACTATACCAGGGGAAGCCGGTCTGTGCTACTGGCAATGTGACATGAGGGTTTTAACATTCACGGTCAATGCTTGCAGTCAGGCAGCTGGGACTTAACATACTTGTAATGAAATAACAAGAGCAGCTGAATAGCACATGCCATCTGCTGCAGGTGCACACTTAAATAACAAAAAGTAATCAAATATACATTTTTACTCACACTATAAATCACAATATCTTAAGTTGAGCCCTATTTTCATTTCTGGTTAGACAATTTCATATCTTATTCAATTTAGACTTTTTAATCACTTAAAGTGCACAATAAAGGGCCTTTAGAGATAGCTGCTCTATAATTCTTGCCTACGTAATTCTTTCTTTTATGTGGAAGCAGCATTCAAAGCTAACTTAGGTATTCTGATGACTCAGTATTTTGCCATTCCCTCATTTCTCTGCCCCGGATGAGGTCACTGAACAGGTTATTGCCACATGGATTTGGTCTCATTGTATAATTACTATTTTTATCATTAGCTTCAGCATTTCCTTAAAACTTGACACAGATCAGAGGGACAGTGCTGACTCTTAGATGACTCACTCAAGTGCCAGGACTGCCATGTGGGATAATTCTACCAGGTTAGATATATTTAGAAAAGAAACTTAATTTCAGTGTTTCTGTTAATCGAGTCAAGATGAATGGAAATGTTCAGGAGAAACCGCACATGGGATACCTGCTCCAAGAGGCTAAGTTTGCCTGTAAACATACCCTTAAGATGTAGGTAGGCCACCTTTTAAAATTCATGCCATATCTACAGAAGCAGCACACCCATGCAGGATGCATGCAGCCATGAAGCTTGTCCTGGCCTTAACTGGTCATTCACACTCCTGTTCAGCAGCCTTAAAACAAGGTGATATATACCCAGAGGCAACACTCACACAAGCATCTGAAGAACACATGTAGTTAAGAATATATCACATCTCATCGATGTTTCTATTCCATTGCTGATTATGACCCTTCTAAAATTTTTTAAATTACTTCACTGAGCTACAATGATTGCATCTCTCTCTCTCTCTCTCTCTCTGAAGTGCCATCTCTTCATCACAGTGACCTACTCATAATGTCATGCTCAGCAGGTCACTAGGGATTTAATATTGTTAAATTGAGAGACACTGGCATTTTCACAATTGCTGATGCTTCTCTGTCCAAGTATTTAAGTATTACTTACACCATTAAATTAACTTTTTGCTAAACACATCTCAATTGTATATGCCTGCCTTTTTGTATTAACTGTCAAATATCCTAGGAAAAAGAAGTTACTAGTGAGTTTGTTCCCTGAAGGACTGCTATTTGTGTGATGGTGCAATATATGATATTGCTTTGTAGAGTTTCCTCTCAATCTTCAAATACATATCTAGTTTGATTTGGTGTCTTGTGTATTTCTCACGCTGGTCAATATGCTGCCCCATGAGTTCAATTTGATCTTGTAATTGTTTTCATCTGGGTGTTTGCAACTATTGTAGTTGTCACTTGTAGAAGTTTTTCTTTAGAAATGCTGTTTGTGGTAAGTGCAGTAGTATCTTGTTTTGAGTAAAGGCATATTGGTCTAGTATTTATCCAGCAGTGATTCTGCTTTCATTTGCTCCCAACACCTGAATGACATATCTAGATAAAGAAGATATTGAGTGCAGAAGTCTGGTGCACATTGCCTTCCAGGTACTTATTAGGAAAGCTTTACCACTCAGTCATTTTATATTATATATATAGAAAAAAAGCATTAAAAATGTCATTACATTAATCAGAAAGAAGGATTTACAGAAATTAAGAGGTTCAACATTTTTAAAACCATTTTTCAAGCATCAAATTGTCAAAAGTTAAAGAAAATCAGAATATTTTTGTAACATACATTTTTCAGACATGCAAATGACTTCTGTACTAGTTTTATCTGTGTAAATTCATGCCTAAACCAAAGCATCTCACTTTCCCTGTTGCAATTGTAAGAGCTACTGTAGGATCTATAGCATGTATACTCTATAGTGTGCTAATATAGACACCTGGCTTTCTCACCATGAAACAGAATTAACTTCTCAAACTGCTGAAATGCAGTGTAATATATGCTATAGTTCCCACTGTGATTAATTCTTCCAGAATTCACTTACCAGTCAGAGCTCTTTTGCTTGTTCTGTCAGTTCCCCTGTGAATCTATTCAGTTAGTGCTTTTAAGTCTCCTGCTTCTGATCTGAATACAGGCTATTTATATATACAGTCACATTATCATTAAAAACATCCCTCAGTATCACAGGAATTAAGTAGCAGAGGGCTCCTCTGCAGGTAGATTTGGAAGTGTCTGTGGTTTCTCACAAGCTATTGTAGCGATACCCATTCAATAACACTAGTGAGGCAAATGCAACTTTTTAAACTATCTATTCAGTTATCAAATACCCACTAGACAAAAAAATCTGCTTGAACAGACTCACAGCACAATGCATTCTATATTTGGCTATACTAATTTTCCAGCTGACTACAGGTATTAATTCCAGATTTAGGTGGTTGTGTTCACCTTGAAACTTCACCCCAGAAATAGCTAATAAATACACTCCAGCCAGCAACCAAAATACCACAGCAAGATGTCAAGGCATCAAAGACAGACAGATGGTTTTTGGTTCACTGACAGCTTCCAAAAATAATCCTAGAATCATGAATTAGACTTTGAATTGCACAGACAGGCTGCAGTTTTTAGATTTTCACATTCTATTATGTCTTTTGAGACATCTCAGTCCTCATTCTCAGAGGAAACCTACATAACACTTTCGAAAGATGAGCCTGGCATGCCAAAGACTCAATGAAGTGGTTTATGGGGCCTCACAGTCTCTCTTCTCCCACTGATCTCTCAAGAGCTCATCTTTCAGATATTCCCTTCTATCATCACCTCTTTTTCTTCTTGGATATTGTTAAAGAACTGTTCATAGCACACAAATCATACAATTGAAAATAGCTATTTCTTATTAATAATAATTTGATTCACTAAATATAAAAGGATAGACAGAAGTTAATCTTATCTGTTTAAACTGTGTTTAAGTTATACTCCTTAGTTTGTACCTGCCAGTCACTACAAAACCTTAACTGTAATAGAATTTTTTTTTAAATCAAATGTAATAGTGCTAATATTAAAATCAGTGCTAGTATAATGCTAAAGGAAACTGCTTCAGAAATGCTAGATTTCAAGTTAAACAATATTTTTAATGCACTTTTAGTCTATTGCCTCTGTGGCATGAGTAAGTAAAAAAAAGAAAAGAAAAGAAAAAACAGTCCTCAGGAGGGAACTTCAGCTCTCCACAGATATCCTACACTGTCAAAACCAAATTCCGTATTGAACTTTCCATATTGTTCAAATAGTATATGCCTGTCAGTTTGTTTCTGGGCCCCATCTGAGACTGAACCACACTTTTCCCTGAGCTGAAATCCAGAAGCAGTCCTGGAGGTGCCAAGAACCATTTCCTACACATCACCGCTATGGAAGAGATTCAACACATTTGTTTTCCCTCTCGATTCCACAGTCTTCTGAGACTTACCCAAAAAAAATCCTTATGCTCGTGTAACAGTACATGTCTGGGAAACTTGCTCTAAGTACCCTTCTGACACAGATCTCTATTTACTCACTTCAAAAAGATGGGAAAAAAAAAAAAAACAGACACATGAAACCCCATTTCAGCATTCTAAAGACATCCCATAGGAAAGAAGAGAGTCAAACCACTGTGGAAACCATCCTTCCTTTCACATCAGGGGTCTCCGAGCACACAAGCTGCATTCTCTTTAGGTGACGCTACCCTAGACACGGTGCCCAGCTGCAAGCCTAACATACTGAAACACTAATCAAATCTCTGCCTACAGGAGCAGACACCTGACAGTCAGAAAACTCCCAAACTGTGCATACTGTAGAAATTGTGTTTTCAGCACCAAAATGATGTGCTCTTTAGCTGCAATAATTGCTGTGGTTGCAGTAGCCCTAGTCTTCTTAAAAGGGTTAGCGGCGGGCCATGATCTGCTTAACCTGGGCCCCAGGAGGCCCTCCTGGGGCTTCTCAACCTGTTGTGGCTTGAACTTTGTTCATACTAACTCCAGCTCAGCATTACTGTAATTGCTGGGCAATAGAAGAGGAAGGGACAATTTTTCTCTTATTATGGAACTTTAAAACTTAATTGCCTTCATGAATGGACAGACAGGTCAGAAGATTCTATATCTGCAAATATCTTAAGCCATAAGCTGCTCAGTCAAGAAAAAAATCTTCTGAAAAAAATGAGAATGATGCCTGCCTCCTCCTTACAACATGCAGTTTCCTGCATCATTCCTATATCATAAGAGGTGGGCATCAAAAATTTCTTTTTCTTCTTATACTGTAGATGAAAAGAACTATGAAGTTGAATAATGCTGGAAGGTGAATCTTTGCTCTATATCACTACAGGAACTGGATTTATTTCCTAGCTGCTGAGATAAACCTTCCATGCTCTGTTTTCTAGCTGGAATGTTTCAGTTCACTTGATCTTTTTATGACTAATTTAATTTACTGGAGTAATACTGAGCACTTTGCTATATTGTAATAATGACCAATAAATTGGAAGAGCTTATAATACATAGCACAAATTAGATTAGAAACTTAAGTAATGTGAATGAGCATTTTTGCACTAAATTCCAAGAGAAGGATAATGTTTCAGAAAAAAATCATTTATGAAAGCTATAAATAATGTCCTTAGCTATACTTTGGTTTTAAATTTCAGTTCTCTTGCACTAATCTTTACCTTCTGCACTGATCATTCAGTTAACCTATATACTTTTCAACAAGGGTTTTGCAGTTGAATTGTTATATATTTCAGATAATGGTAATTATTATGCCGATTTCTTATTGTTATTCTCTATTCCCAAAAATAACAATATCCTCACCTTATTCTAACTCAATGTCTGTGTTCTACTCTCTTCTAGGAGAATGGATTCTTTTTCTAGCAAGATTTTAATGATATTTCTTGCTGAATGTTTCAACATTCAATTCTTTTCAGCTTTACTGTCTTTACCTATCTTCCTTGTAAACTTTATAAGGCCAAATCATTTGCAGGTCTAATCTCTGCTGCTGCATTGAATTTTGTGATGTTACATGAAGATTTTTGAACAAATGGTAACATATTGGCTTCACTATCAGCATAAAATAGCATATACATTTCCTTTCCTTATATGGAAAAAAAAAAAAAAATCAGTGTTCTCTAGAACAGTATGTCAATAGCCAAGTGACATTCATTGACTAATGTGGAAAAACAGCTCACAAGGACTCCTCTGTATCAGCCCAGATCTCTCACTAATTTTTATTGGCCCAATTTAAAAGCTCAGAAAAAGAATAGTTGATTTTTTTTAATCCTAATTTTACTTTCATTCAGACTTCCTTGGAAGAGTATCCATGGAAATTCTACATGTGCTCACCATTTTTTAACAGAGTTGCTGTGGTACAATTGGTGCAGCAATTGAAGAGCAAGGGCTTGAGCTTACTCTTCATCAGGTCCTGTTTCTTCTAGTTCCATCCAGTCCATATTTGCACACTTCACTGGTCTACCTGTATTTCTGGCAGGTTCCATGGCTCCTTCTGGGTCTGGCACTGAGCTGCTGGTCCATGCCCCTGCTCCTTCAGCTCAGCCTTCAATCTGCTTGCTCAGGGCTCCTTCCGCTTGGTTATATTCCCTTCAGGGTTGTACTGGCAGCAGCTGCGGGCTCATTTTCCACATGGCCTTCACCTGCTACAGCTACAACAGAGTGAATCCCAAATTTGGGATGTTTGGCAAGCCTTTGCAAGCCTTGCAATTTGAAGGGGAAAAAAAAAAGAAGTTTTAGATGGAACAAAATTCTTGCAGAAAAAGATAAACTTAGGAAGTCATTTTTACCATATTTAAAAAATGAGGGAATACTAGAAATGTTGGAAAACTTTGTTAGATAGTCACAAAATGTTTTCCATTTCTATTTCAAATTACTTTTGTTTTCAAAATTGACTTAATAACTTAGAACTTCCCAAGGTTTGGGAAGGTAGCAGCAGTAGGAGAGAGTGGATTGGATAATCTAATACTAAAACAGCAGCTTGCTTGACCTATTCTAAATATGCTGGGAGACAAGGGATTAGCTCACAGAAAGAGAAAGAAAAGCATTTGGTTTGGGTCAACCTCTATTCACACAAGTTCTTCCTTTCCCTTAAGTCCATGTCCTTCAAATCTTCACTTCACGTCATGATTCCTGTACCTTGAATAATGAATAATGATGGTATCTTTGCCAATAATGCTATACTATTTCAAAGTTTAGTATTGCACCCAGGCCTTCGGGTTAGATATCACCTATGGGGAATTCTGAAAAACAACACTGCACTTAAAATGTACAAAAATCTATTGAGTAGCAAGAATATAAAGAGTCCACGGTAGCTCTCACAAAGTGAAAAAGAAAAAGGACAAATTTGGGGACATTTTTTGTGTCACTAAATGACTTTTAAATGTTCTGGCTTTATTAATGATTAAGATGTGATTTTTTTAGTTTGGATTTCCAAACTTACTCCAAATCAGCCTGTTTCTGATTCTGAGCTTTGATGCATGTGAAACAATTAAAGAACTGAATGAACTGAATGTCAGATGTTTTCAAAAAGTCTCACAGTAATGACTTTCTTTAATTTATCTTCTTAATACACAAAAAAATATTCAAAATCAGAGAAAATGTACAGTTTCCTTGGCTGTTTAGTTATACTGAGAAGATATTTCCTAAGTACGCTATCATTTTATAAGCTTTAATTAAAGTGCTTTGAGGTTCTAATCCTGAAGACACAACAGAAAAAGGAAACTTTTTTCCTGTTTTGCTACTCTTTGAGTACTATTTGTATTTTAACAGTATTCCAGGTCTCTGTCTTGCAGTAGCGGAATGTTTTAAGTCTCTATCTTTTCTCAATTTGCAAAGAAATCAATTAATTAGTAAATTGAGAAAATGGATAGATAAAAGAACTTAATAACCCACAATTATTTAGCAAGGCTTGAATAAACACCAAACTTAGAAGAAAGAACTTAATCAAAATGAAAATATTTCCTAATAGAAAGTGTTTGAGGGACTCCGTGAAGTGCAATTAGTCAAGTAAACTAATGCTTAATTGCTTTTCTGTTTGAATTGATAAATAATATTAAAATTGTTCAGAAACTTTGAATTTTGTTTGATTAGTGGAAAGGTGTTATGAATAGAAATAGTCCTGACTAAAAAAGGGCTATTTTCAGATATGAAAAATGACTTTTAATACTATTTAGACACTTATTTCTAATTATTTTTTGCAAATCCCTGAGAAGACTTTAACTAATAGTATGGGATAATTTATCTATTACTTACCCTTTAAAATATCATCACAAAGGACCCACAAAGCAGTAAAAAACTGTCTGAACAAAGAATGGTAGAATTCCAACTTTAAGTCCAAGTTGAACTTTTAGAAGAGTGACCCTTCCTTGAGAGTGAAGTGCACATTTTTTTGTACTAGTTGGATTTCATTGCCATAGGAGAACTCAAAAGCAAATTCAATGATGAGTTCACATCGTTAACAAGAAATGCAGATTGAAAATTCCACAGCTGCACATAGCAAGAAGCAAAAAAGTGCACGACCCTAATGTATGGCAGATCCCATGACAGAGGAACCTGCAATAACTTCAGACTCTAGTGGCACTGTACAACCATTTTTTACATAAAGCTTTATTTAACCATTGCCAAAACACCTACCGGCTTGGAAATTTAACATGGAAATCACCCTTTTCCCCTGCTGCTTAGATCTGATATGTTCCTGCAATGAAAATTAAATATTCAAGTGCCAGCCATAAAACTGCATTTTCCTTCCTTCCTTCCTTCCTTTTCCTTTTTCTCCCTCTCTTTCTCTCTCTCTCTCTTTCTCTCTCTCTCTCTTTTTCTGCCTTCCAGAATATTTTCTGTTTTCTTTCCATTCTCTGTACTGATTTAAATATATTCAGATATATTGAAACCCAGCAGGACATGGCCCTGAACAGACTGGAGATGCTCTGAGCAGAGATTTGGATAAGATGATCTCCAGAGGTCCCAACATAAATTATTCTGTCATTCTAAGAATTCCAGCACCTTCGGATCTTTGCCCATCTCTTCTTGGCTGTTGTCCCTGCTCTTACTATGCTATCATGGCTTTCACAGATGTTTACATTTTTCTTAAAGCTCAAGCTGTTGGATGCAAGTGATGATGTGATTGAAAAATTTTACTAAAAAGACAGAAGTATGCTTCTATTCAGGTATTTCCGTTGGAAAAAAAATGAAAATTTGTTTTCAAGAAACCCCAAAATGCAATAGCTACTTTAAAGAAAAAATAGAAAAGAGCCAGTTTTGTTTCTTGCTTTTATTTCTATGTTCTTTGAACATGAGTCATGATTTTTAGTACTCTTGACAGTACTCTTACTCTTCTTTCATCCTATTCTAGGTCTTGTACCATTTTATTGCTCCTTATCTTAGTTTCCCTGTTTTTCTTCTTATTACCTTTCCTTGCTATCTTCTCAGTGTACTCATCCACATAACAAAATACCAATCTTTTGCCCTTCCTGGTGACATCCCAAGCTTCATATGTCTCATAGCACTTCAACCAGAGCTCTGGGGAGCATGGTCCACAGAGATAAAACACCATGTACACTTGAGGGAGGCACTTGGTGGGGAGCAGAAAGAAGGGCTTGAAAGGTTGTCAAGGAGTTACAGAAGCTGGAGCACCACCTCTGCCATATGTCCTGGGTCAAAAAATGTGAGCAGAGTCTAAAAAACACAAAGGAAAATCTTATCCTTTGCGTTAGGACTCACTGTAGCCAGTAGCTCCACTGTAGACTTCTTAGCAAGGGACTTCTACCCTGGGAAAACAACAGCAATAACAAAAACTATAGAAAGGAAATACTGTTGAATGCTCAGCTATTTACTGGAAAGGGAAGGGCTGCATGTGCCTTTGAGAGGCACAAGCGAAGACAGTATTACACTGTACCAGTCCACTTTGGATTCCCAAACTACAGCCGCTATGTTCATTAATCTGTTCTCTCACATTTCCTCTAGCACTTCTGGATTCATTGATTTGAACACTTCTTATGTGGTGTGCAGGTTAGCTCTACTGATTCCTAATGTAAAACCTGCATAAATGGAAAAGAAATCCTATCCTCTTTTTTTTTTTTTTTTTTTTTTTATCTTTCTGCTCTTTCCTAACTTTCTTTCTTTCCTCTTTTCTCGTTGTTACTTCACATTGTGCACTCTCACTGCATTTAGCTCAGCTTCACATCACCTCAGTAGTGTCCATGCTGTGGTCTGCTTTTCCTCTTTTCCTTATACTTTGTTGTTTGACCATTCAGTGTTTCCTTTCTTTTCCTTTCCCCTCACTCTGCATTCCTCCCTTCCTAATATCTCTTCTCTGTATTTCAAATACCAAGATCCTCTCCCTGACTGGACACCTTCTTATCTTGCCCTCTCATCCTCCTGAAGTCCCCTCGTCTCCTCTTCTGCTCCAGATAGTGTGCGCAGGAGCACTGGTCAGGACGCAGACCTCTAGCCCGTATGCAGCGCAGGACAGGAGCGGCTTCCGCGAGAGCCTCATGCTCAGAAAGGCTGAGGGTTGTGTTGGCATCCCGGGCACGCAGCTGAGAGGTGGGCTGGCAGCCAGCAGGCAGAAGCTGCCGTCCGAGAGTGGGTCAGCACAGCCTCCATTCAGATCCTTGCATTCTGACAGATGCTCACAGCCCATTGTCAAAGAAGCCTTTAACGCTCTAAACCAGTCCCTGCTGCTAAAAGGAGGACAGCAGTGCTCTCTTCCCTCTATGCACAGTGTATTGCAATGAGTAGAAACAGAGAAAAATAGTGGGTGCAGAATTCACTCTGAAGGTGCTTGTGTCCACCAACAGAGATCAAAAGACAGGATTCGCTGTACACAGAGGGCAGCCAAAGTTTGGCTGGACAGTGCTTCAGAATTATCTAAAAATGAGGAGAGCAAAGGAGAAGGGCAAAGAAAATGTAGGACCTCTTCTGAGTAGTCTAATTAGAGTTCAGGGTCTGAACTCCTATTTTAACATCTGACTGTATAAAAAAAGACCCTGGGATTCACGCCTTAACTTTTCCTCCTGACCTCAGTTGTTCTGTACTAGAATTCAATTAGAAAATGACTGCTCTTAAGAATCATTTGCCTTGTTCAATAACATAGCTATCTTATACCCAGGAAAATTATTAGTCCCAATAAATCTCCTTTATTCCAAGACACACTACCATGTATCTCTTACTGGAATATCAGAGCTGCTGATGTTGAGTAAGCCAAGCCAAAAGCTGAAAGCTGCCTGAACAGAAAAACAAGATTGATAAACACGGTGGGTCAGCTTTGGCAAAGATGAGATCCTATAATGTTCCATTCCCTCTGTTTCCTGCACTAAACTGTTTTTATTTTATTCTCCCTGCTCCTCTGATTTCCTGCATTTTGAATGGCTTCAGTTTTGCATAGCTTCTCATACTAAATCAGTGTTTAAAGCTGTTTGATCCCTGTGTCTGATTATACCCAGCAAGGAACTTCCAGAGCTATTTCTATCACAATGTAACACAGTTTAGATATCCTAATGGAGTCATTACATAAAGCTTCTATTTGTACATGAGCTGATCTAAGTAAAGTTTCTCTAATAAAGATTGCTAATGTGGGAGAGTATTGTAGGGGAAGCAGGAAAAAGATTTAGAGTGACAATGTAAAAAATATTTTTACACTGAATCAAATGTACCTGGGATGTAACAGCACTGAAGTTACTGAATCCATGACATGCGCTATTAATAAGGAAAGTATTTGTGGCAATATAATTTTGAGACATAAGTCTATAGCCTTACCACAAGCTTTCTATTCATTAGAAAGGTTATTTAGGGGGAGTTGTCAGGGAAGCTAAAATGCAATTACTTTCCAGATCACAGGCGAAGATGGTGATTCTAATTAGTGAGGAAAATGGAATAACAGCATAACAGATTTTTTGACCCTTCAAAATCTGTAGGAGCTCCTTGCTTTTGCTCAGAATGCAGCAATTTGGGTCCAGTGAAAATCTGCTCCTCGGACCGACCTGGATCCTCATGGCTCTGGAGGGTCTGCAGCGCGTTGCCTCGCAAGGGAGTTTCCCCAGAGGGTGACTCTCCCTTCCACGGTGCTGCGTGTCTAAGGTCTTTGGTCTGAAGCAGGCGAGTTAAAATCAACTCCCCTATCTACCGCAGGTCTCCATGGTTACAGGACAGTGAGCTGCTGTTTGGTACGCGAGAATAGATGGCGTTTGTAAAAACGCGGGCAGCATTTGCCGAATGGCAAACCGGGTTGTGACCTTGGTTTTGCCCCTGCCATAAACAGACAATGTAAATCAGTTTTCAAGAGAGAGGGTGAAAGTAGAAGTAATGTCCCTTATCCCGGGCCAGGCGGATGCAGTGCTGAGGAGCAGAGCTAGTCATCACGTGGAGGAGCAGGAGCTGCTGGCGGAGAGGTCGGATAAGAGTCTTGGAGAGAGGAGCCTTCGGAGAGCTGTGTAACATCCATCTGTGCCGACTGCTTTTCCTTCTGAAGCCCTGAAGCGTTTTCTTTGCAGTCCAGACTTTTGTTTGCTTAAATCTCAGTGAAATTCCTGATTCATAGGGATTGCTCGCCATTTACATAAAGATCATTATTAATATTAATTGTTCATACTTATGCACTGTTAGTGTATAGATCAGTGCGTAGACCATATTCAGCTGCATAATTTGAAATATTTGTAAAGGGCTTTAAAAGCATGTATCCAAGCCATTTTATATTTAGGGAGAATGAATCAAATCACATGTAGATTTGCCTAGCATTATACAGCTTTGTTTAAAATGTCACTGGATAGTACTCAACAGATACAAGGTAGACAGCTTTACAGTTTGAAACACCATCATCAAATGCCCTCTAGCAATACTGACTTAGAAGAATGGAGGCCATCTGCTAAAATACTAGTATCACTTACTTCAGGACACTTTACTTCATCACTAATTGTCAGTGCAGGATTGACAGCATTAACCAGAGAGAGACTAAAGTTTATAGCTTATCACTACTTCTCTCAAAAGGGATAAAGGGCTTGTTTCTTACATGTCTCCTTATGGTGATGGGAAGAACCCAAGTTATTTCCAGCCTTTAAAAACCTTGCAATAATGTATGTCTTTTTATTCCCTGCATTTTCTCTCAAGATTTCTTTCCTTCTCTCCTTTATGGATGGAGGGAAAGTCCTTTTCTATCAGACTTCTTCTGCCCTTTTCTTCCTACTTCAGAATAGGCTGGATGAGCATATAATTTACACAAGAATAAAATCATTGTCATTCATTGTAGCATATGAATAACTTAGGTTTCCTCTCTGGGGCCAATAGGATAGGTGACAGATAGTGGGTCACAAAGGAACAAAGGCTATTGAACATACTTATTCCCATGGCAAAACTCCTTAAAATTTGATTTTTTTTTTTAATATTTCTTGCATTGTCAGAAGAGCTTGCTTCAAAAGCCTGAACCATTAAAATAGGACAAGAGCTGACTTATATAACAGTATTTAAAAGACACTGTCTGCATAAAGGCAGCTCAAGGAACTGAATACAGTTTTAGCTATGTCAGGATTTTTGCTTTGTTTTAAATAAGCTGTTCTATAAAATACTAGTCAGCAGCATAATCCTTCAATTCTTAGTGATGGAAAGAGTCCCCAGAAAGTTTTCTTATCCATTACTGCACTTTTGCCTCTGACTGATTGATATTTTTCCACCAAATTAAGAGGTGAATGCCCTTTAGATAAATAAAAACAAATACACACTTTCAAGGATTTAAAATAATTCTAATGGCTTTGAAATAGGAAATAAATGCCAGCATAAAGAGATTTTTCTTTTTTTTTCCTTATGTAAACCAGTGCATTGTCCTTTTGAAGAAAAATAAATAGCTAAATAAACGTGAATGTTTTCCATAAGCCCCAAGTTACCCTTATGCTCTGGGTAGACAAGTGCACGTCATACCCACATCTGAGCTTTCTGATGCCACATTCGGATTATTGCTCCTTATCTTCTCGCTGCTCCAGGTTATTTATGACACACAGTAAAGAGGCATGATAGATGGTAACTGGCTCTCTGCCTGCCAGTGAGTGATGTGCTCAGCGTTACAAAAGTACACAGGAATCACAAGTGAATCATTCCTCTGCTGAGCAAAAGCATGAAAGGCCATCCACAATAGTTATTCAGTGGTCCAGCTTCATTCTACTTGCAGTTTTACTTTGCTTCTTTAAAGGAGCTAAACCTAATATTAAACTTATTAAATATTAAGGGAGAGGAAGAGATTGGTGATGGGGATTTCACTTTTTCAACTAGCTCTGAATCTCCTTTTGGCTTGCAGTCAGTCTGCATAAGCAGCCTTAAAGAAATGAACAGATCACTGAGAAACAGCAAAGTGGTGTGGCCACCCAATGGACGAATGTTTTGACACTCCAAAATGGAAATTAAATAAGGGGTGCATAAAAATGGTCTCATTCTCCTTTGTTTCGCCTCTAGTGCTCTTAGATAAATAAGCTGCAGCACAAAAGTCATGTGTAAAATTGCTCACATGCATAAACCTGCAAACACTAGTTAGTGAGTATGTCACAAAAGGGAGAAAAATGATGGTTAGGGTGTTTTCCTCGTGCTTTTAAGTGAGTTAATTATTTCTAGCCACTGGGAGTGGATGTTTGTGCTTGCATATGATGCAACAGGATGCCACCATGATCTGACAGACATTCCATGTATTCCGCTTCTAAGGAAATCATACAAAGAAAATGTATGCACACTGAAGTCACCATTTCAACACAAGCAGTCAGAAGGGATCAAATGAAGAGTACCAAGAAGGCTTTGAATCTGACATCCCAGAGCATGATATATGTGGCATATGTATATCTGTGCAAATAGAATTTAAAGATATTTAGAGTAAAAGGTTTGGGATTTTTTTCAGGGCAGTATTTATCTGCCTTTTTTTTTTTTTTTAATTTAAAGTCTGTTAAATAAAGAGTCAAGGTTATGTCTCTGTCCATTTATTTTTGCTTGCTTCTTTTGTGCAGTGCAATATAGAGCCTCTGTAAAATGAAGCAGTGTTTTGTCGCTGATGGCAGTGATAAATAAAGAACAAGACACTATAAATATTTTATTTAGTTCCTAAAGGCTTTCAGATCCTTCTGTACCTGAAGTAGATTTACTGTGAGTGTGTTAGTTCATTCTAGGTTTGGTGTGTTCACTCTCTTACAATATATTCACATAACATGGCAGTAGCTGATTTTTTTCCACAGAGCTGCTACAAAAATGCTGCCTGACAACCACAGTAGATTATAATACAGCAAGGTGATGTTGAACCACTTATAAGCAATAGCAGAGAATGGTTGCAATTTATGTTATACACAGAAGTTTTTGAATAAATATAGCTATGCAAGCAGCTGGTAGCTCTATGTATGTGTTTCAATGCATAGGGTTACTGGTTCCTGTGATGTGCAGCTGTCTATCCAGATGGATATGCCCCTGGCTTATTGCGTGCACACACTGGTCAAAGCAGTATTAGCTGTATGAGTTTTACATAGCCTGACACTTTTGAGTACACTATTTGCTATATGTGCTAGGAAAGCACATATCCTGCTGTAGAAATTAAAATCAAAAGTTTGTTGACATTTATAATTTGCCTGTCATAGAACGGTGATTTTATTTGCTATCTTGCTTTGCTATTCAGGCCGGTTTAAGTATCATTTTACTAAATTACTATTACAGTTGTTGAAATGAAAACCTTTAGGAAGCTAATGAAGAAGCTATCTAAATATCAGCTGCTTGATATTCCCACGTTTTCAGTGAGAATGACATGATCTGTTTCTAAGCAACATAGTGTTACCTAGAATTTGCAATCAGCAAGGAATATAATACCACCCACTATTTATCCTCATCCAGCAAAAGAATAATTGATCCAGTTGTTAGTAGTTAGAAATTATTTCATGAAAGAAGACTTTTTTTTTGAGCTAACTGCATATTATTGGCTTTTATAAGACTTTTTTCTCTTTTTTTTTTTTTTTTTAGTTAACTGTATATTATTGGCATTTAAACTGCCTAATGCAGATTCAGTTGCAAAGAGCAAATGTAGTTACACTGCCACAGTGGTAAATTTAGGAAAACAGGATGTGTTCTTTAGCAGAAATACCAGACCCTACAGTAACCACAAGTAATTTGAAGGCAAAGGACCTTAGCTTGAGGGACAAGCAGATATATGCCATTTCCAAACGCTACTGATTTATTCTATAAAACAGCCTTGCTAAGGAGAGTTCACTCTCTCTTTTAAAAGGCCTGTCAAAACTTCCATCTTGTGTTAACAGCAGAACTTACCCTGGGTTTTCTGCTCCAGCTTTGCACTGCAGGACAAACCTTTTCCTTTAGAACCACACACTTTTCTCACCTTTTGGTCCCAAACATGATGTGAATTTTCATGAGGGACCTCCAGTGAACTAGTGAAGAGCTCACATACTTCAAGTGTATTTAAAGGTGACTTCCTTTTACGGCATAAAGGAAAAACAGGCAGATAAAAAATATATTCTGATTGAATGCTTGCAGTCAAAAGTTTGGTTAGTTCTGTACTTTCAAAAGCCTTAGGATTCAAAGTCATAAGGTTGTCTTTAAAAAACAGGCATTTATTTATGACAGTCCCTTGCTGGCATTTTCATTTACCTTCTAGGTTTTGAAGTTTGGTGGAAGCAGTAGAAGGAAAGGCACAGGGCGCAAGGACAAGCACACACAGAGAGAGGAGAAAACAAGGTCCAGGGGCAGTGGCCAAACTCATCGTACCTGCGGGGGACAAGGACATCCACTCGCAGCTCTCTGTCCGCATGCTACAGGTACCCTACTCCTCTATAACTGCTCAGTCAACAAGTATCACAGAAATTAAGAATTATTTTTTTTTTCTGCCTCTTAAACCCATTAATGCCAGCTGGAAGAAAATCATTCTGTCTTCTGTCCAACAGCCCAGCGAGGCACTTCTGTCTCTCCAAAGGAAACCAGGCCGCTCACCTACCATGCGAGGTAGAAATACCTTAAATGTGTGTCTGCTTCTCTAGGCAGCTCTTCACCTTAATTCTGCCTGTACAATAAGCCTGTACAATTAGTGCCATACTAATTAAATTAGAAACAGAAGAAAAATCCTTAGAAGACTGAAAGGATAACTGCACTGATCACTAAGCAAGCAAATGGCTCTATCTCTAAGTGATATGCAGTTTCATAAATAATACAGAAAAAGAACACCTGTTGTCTGGAAAGTATCTTTGATAAAACTGCCAACGGTATTTCAAGTTTTTGACTTCTTTTTTTTTTTTTCACCTGTTTCACACAGCAGCTGAGGCTCACCATCTGGTGTGAGCTGAGATTACAGAGTGCAGCCAAACCGGCCAAAACTATAATGCTTCGCCACTGTTCTCAGCACTAGAAAACGCTGGGGAAAACTAAAAATAAATGTGGACATCATATTTCATAGCTCTGAAAGCAAAGGGAGAAGTTGAAAGCAGCATAAAGGCCATCCAAGGGAATTAAGATTTACAAATAATAAATTTAATTGTGATTATTTCTTATGAAAGTGCTATGGACTAACCAGAACATTCTTATTTTTAAGACATATTCCTAATTTTCAACCAAATATTTCATATTTTATAGGGCCAACTTTTAAATGACCAAAGATTTGATTCATCAGTCTTAACACTTGAAACACAAACCTATTTATTTTTTTTTCTTTTTTTTTGCAAATTATCTTAAAATATATATCTTTCTTCTGTTTCTTGCTGAAGTTGAGCAATGGCAAATGCAATTAAATCAAAACTCCAGAAGGCCTAAAAACTTATTTCATAGAAAGGTATAGCTACATAAAACATATATCCATACACACATAATACAGGAGATACCCAGTCCACACTTGTGTTTTCGTAAGAAGACAAAATAAAACGTGTAATGAATCAATATTTTTCGTTTGTTCCAAAAGGTATATTTTTGTCTTGCTACAATGTATAGAAATCTTTCACGTGGAAGCATTTTATACTATTATTACTATAGAGTTCTATGTTTAGCTTATGCTATTATTACTGCGCTTTCCTATCTTTAATTGACACTGATTACAAGACCCTCAGGGCAGAACAGCTTTTCCCTAAAAAAAAGCAAGAAACAATGAAACCCAAACAGTCTGTGGGCTGTATACACGGCTTGCACTTAGAATATTGTGCACAACAATGTGAATAATAAATAGATCAAAATTATTCTGAAATTTCTCTTAGTAAGAGACCTGTTCTGATCTCAGGCTTTCTTCCAGGTTAATATATTGTCATTTTGTTTATAAAAATGGTATATAAAAATAGTGAACCCCTGAAGCGCTCCTGGTTGGTGTCCTTCCTTGCTGCGTGGTAGGGGTGTCTGGAGAGCGTCGTCTGGGGACAGGATGGCGATTGCGTGTGCAGGTCTCTGCGACACGAACGTGCCTGCTCCTCACGTGAGCTGCCTCGGACAAGCACAGCTGCTCTCATAGCACAGTCTCCGTCCAATATTTAGCAGGGTTGCAATAAAGCTGCTCTGTGGACAAAACTCAGTAGTGAGCAGGTCAGACGTGTGACCAGAAGAGACCCCTATTTTGGGCTGTATTCCCAGGTCTAGTCTTGTAATGCATGGAGAGAATTTTTTTGAAAATTGTGCCACAAAAATTGGGGACAGACAGAGAGGAAGTAATGAGGTGGGGGAAAATGAAATAACTGGTTTGCAATATGATAATCTCCCCAGGTAACTCTAATGGTAACTCTTTTTAGGTTACCTTGTGTCTACCAAACATTAATATCATAATGTGTTTTTTTATTGTCATTTTTGAATACTGAAAACAGCTATTTTTATCATTTTATAGGCAGTGATGCTGATATTTACCTGAGGGCCTTGTAAATACTCCGAAGAACTGTGTTCATTTGATATTTTAAAATGTGAAATATCTTCTGAGTGAGATATGTTGGAAGTTACACATCACTTAAACATTTCTGTCATTTACATTATTTTTTAATAGAGCACATCTTGGGGGTTGCATGCACTCAAATGTATCACTATGAGTAAGCTTCCTAATAACATTGTCATGCACAAGCGGGCTCCAGTTTAAAAAGTCATACTGTGAATAAAATATGTAAAAAAAGTAGACCTTCAGACTTTACAAAAAGTAAGAATAAATTCTTACATTAGTGTGGGATATTTGCCTGAATTCTATAATATCAATATATTCCTTGAAAGCATAGTATACATTGCCAAAAATTAGAGGAATCATTCAGAAAATATTTTTAGTATTCACAATTATTCATTTTTTTCATATTCCTCAAAGTCATTTTGACAAAATGATTCCGGGGAAAAGGAAAATGCTTGTTTTTTATTTACTTCTAATTCTGGGCTTAGGTATAAAGAGAGATGTCGGCTTTGTACTTCTTGCAGAAGCAGCTTAGCGTGCTGTGACAGTGTCAGCCTTCAGGGAAGGAGGGTTTGTGATCCATCCACCACAAACAGCTTCCCAGCAGAAAGCAGTTCTGCCAGCAAGAAGGCTTTTCGTGCCCCCACTCACCTCTTCCTCTGCCCTTTATATATATATTTTGATACATGTGGGAATGTTTTAGCTGTACTCAGATTGATTTCTCTTTGACAGCCTAATAAACAAAGACACATTATTGCACTAGTGCAGCAACGTCCTATATTACTTTTTAATGATCCTGACCCAAAATCTTTGTAGTTTATCAATACTACTTCTCTAGTTCATTACATTCTGCTTTTCTAGCTTATTCTTTGTATGTTCTTACACAACAATATTTGACTTGGTCCAAACTCAATTTTTTTTTTGATTTTTAGCAGAATTGTTTAAAGATGCATTTACATTCAGTGTCACCAAAGTAAAAAAGAAAAGAAAAAAAAGGATTCTTTTTATTTCTTTTGTTACTTATGTAAATATTTACAAATGGTATATCTGAATATTGTGGTTATTCAATGTTTAGGTTTATGGCATAATTATACTACAATATTTATGCATCCACCTCCTACATAGTTGCTATTTAATTGGAAGCATATTTAATTAGAGCATCACGTGCTCCAGGTGTCCCTGCTTGAGCAGGGGGGTTGGACTAGATGATCTCCAGAGGTCCCTTCCAACCTCAACCATTCTGTGATTCTGTGATTTTAGTAGCGTATAACTCTCTATATATCCACTGTTACAGCTATGATATGGTGAACCTTGAGTTGCCAGTTTGGAAATCGAAGCAGCAGAGCAAGTGCAGTGCTCCCTCCAAACCAAACCCTGTTGTTTCCAGGTACAAGTTGGTATCATGCGGCTTTAGGTCAGCATTAACCTGCTCTACCAACTCCTTTGGCAGAAGCAGTCGTCTGTTAGGCCTGAGACAGCCACTGCACCTCTGAAATATTTCCCATATTAATGTGAAGAAAAAAGATTCTGTGGGGGTTTTCAAAGAAATCTTGGGAAATTAAATGCTCAGATCCTGAGGGTGGAAAAGGGCCGTGGGAAGTGTTTGCTGCCTTCTCCTCTTAGAGATCATGAAATGGCCCTGTGAGGGGCCCTGTTGGAGAGAGACTGCAATAACCAATAACCTTTTTGCCTGAGAAAGCCATGACATGAGCCATGGAGCGACTGCTGCATGGCACCTCCTTTCTTTTTGTCCTGAATTTGGGCTTCTTGACCTGCTCTGTAACTGCATTAATTCTTGTATTCTCTATTTTCTGTGCTCTATCCTGAGAATTAATGTGTACAAAGCTACTTTAATAATATAGTCTTGCTTCCTGCACCCTAAGTCCAAGAAAGAAATATTGCTCCACTGCTCATTTTTCCACAGATTGCATGACATAATGTGTCTTTTGTGTGCAGACATCTGTAAAGGTAAGGACACTTAATTACTGTGCATTTGAGCAGCTTGGCAGTGCTATTTAAAGAAAGGAATTTAACAATACATGGCATGCAGGGACAGAATTAAGTAGCTGGGATATAGTCTGTAGTCTTCTTCACTGCCCTATCCTTCCTCCTAGGCAGCGAGCAATAGTGAACATTAGAGATGTGCACTGAATGGCTTTCTCAGCCCAGGTGTTTTTTGTTGTTGTTTTGCTATTACAGGGTCCTGCTGCCCTCCACATCAGCCCCTGACTCCCCGGGGCTACAAAACTGTCTGACTACAGAATCAGATCCCTTGGAAATCTCAGACCCCTTTCTCCTGACCCTGCTGTAAAAGGCTGCTGGAGAAAGACATCACTAGAAATCCACAGAGCTTGCAAAGTTTCAGAAAATATATCGGCATGGCAGGAAGGTAGCACAGTAGCTCTGGATAAAATGTTCGTATTGATAGCTAACATCCTGAGAAGGGTACAGCTAAGTCAGTGCCCCAAGCAAGATTAAATTACAATGCCTCCTGCTTGGGAAAAGATGGGAAAAATCAAATGCTTTTAGGACTTTGTTTTGCCTCCAGAAAAGATGCCAACACAGGATACATCTATATCTATTACACTGACAGAAGATAGTTACTGCTTTTAATTTTTAAGTTTGTAGTGCCTCAGATTGCAGGGTTATTTCACAAACACTAAAGAAACCACTTCACAGTTGCAGAAATAGTCCTTAAAACTTACCAGGCAGGAGGGAGGGGATGTACCAATTCCAGGTATGCATACGTACCCCTTGACAATGCCACAAAGTTTTCGTTTGGCTTAGGGGTTCCCTGCTGAGGCCGGAGAAAAGCTCTGCTCCACAGTCCTCCCGTCCTCCCTCCGCAAAGCTGTGATGTCTGGCGGGGTAGCAGCTAATGGTGTTTCTGTTCTATTCTGGGAACCGAAGAGCTCTCTACGAAGGAGCAATTTTCCTCTCCTATTGCATTCCCATTGGAAGCCATATCAAGCTCCTACTGTTCCTTCACAGGTCTGGAAATTCACTGGCTCCTGGGCAGTTGTTTAATTTGCAACATGCATTTGATGGCACTGGCAGACAGACATGAGGTGTTTAGATCAGCAGGGAAGCAACATAACACCACAGAAAATACAGTATAGGGTTCATACAACTTGCTGTCAAAATAATCCCTAAAGAATTAAACAAGACAGAAACTATTTTGAATGAACCAGTAGGAAGATTACCATTAGCTCCTTCTTCAGGTGTCATGTGTTGAATAGGCAGAGATAGACAAGCTTAGTCTTAGTCTATGCTCATATTAAAGCTAAAGTTCTCAGTCAGTTTAAAAGAACAGTTCCAATTATTGTATCTGACAGCATTTTAATAGGTAACTCCCTTGACTGAACTGCTGAAAGGCATTTAAAGGGCTGCATGGCAAAAAAATGAAAAAAAATAAAAAAAATCTCCTTTCAGTTTGAGAGGGAAGTTTTACTCCCCCGTATGCAGAATAAAGCACACCTGAATAACACCACACTGAACACCTGAGACGTGGGATAGCACAGCTCCTGTGCATTTGTTACAGCATGCAATAAATATGCAGACGACCCAAAATGAAGAGGTTAAGGAATATAGCCGAATCACAAGGACTCCTATGACTACGCTTTTAGAAAAGAGAGGTATGACTAATGCAGACACAGAAACAAAAGATTACAGAAGTTGGTTAAATGCAGTGTCCCTCCCTGTCTGTTATCTATTGTATTGTCCCTGGTGCCAATACTGGCCTAAACAGCCCCATATTCTACTGTGGATTTCCACCAGTTTGAATAGCCAGGGTGCACTCCAAGCCCAAGAGTGACTGAGAAAGACACAGATTCCTTCAATGTCCAAGAAATCCTGAGGGAAGCTGAGGTTACCTCCCTTTCTCCACCAGAGTTTAAAAGCATGCCCTAAACTCTGCTTAGCCTAGGGCCCTCAGACAGAGGGTTTTTGCCCTAAAAACCAAAGTGCTGCTATCTATCAACGGGGACACACAGGCGTTTCGGGTGGAAGCCTCTAGCATGCTGGGCAACCATGGAGAACTCAGCCCTGATGTCCACATGAAAAGGGAAGACTATCGTGTCCGACAGATAACTTCAAGTATGTCTTCACACAGCTTGATGGAGGCACTTTTAGTGGAGGGAAGAAGCACAGTAGTGCTACCCTAATATATGAACCAACTTCCAGGTTCACTTTTTCTCCACTCAATTGATGAAAAGTAATGGAGCATTCCTTGGTTAAACTTTCTGAATCATTATCTGAACAAGTTAAGACCATTCTAGGAAAAAGTGCTTCTCTTTGCTGAATAAAATGATTGAGGTCTTTCTTTCTTAAATATTACTAAGCAGTAACTGTTTCTCAAGAAATCAGTGGAAAATTGAAAATGCACAGAAAGAGAGTTGTCCTGGGCATATTTCAACAGGAAATAATTTGATTTTTATTTAGCATCAAACTGTATACAAATCTCTCCACAAAATCTATTCACAAATTAAAGACAACTTAGTTTAACTGGGTGTGCTATTTTTAGTAAGCACACATCCTTAATTGATTTTCAAATTCTTAATAAGATTTTCCTAGTAATTTTTAGCAAATTTTAAAGGCCAAATGTGTGTGTGTATATATATATTTTGTATTCTTAAAGTGACTCCCTAGGAGCAACATATTGTTCCCAAATATTTTCTATTTAGATAAATTACTGAATTAATTTCTTTGTCTTGATTAAGATCACTTTTCTTCAAGGCCTTTTAAGATCATAAAACCAATGAACAGCAGTATTACATCAGACCAGAAGTCTCCCAGCTCAGTATGTGTCTCCAAAGAGTGGCCAGTAACACTTGACTAGGGAACAGCAGAAGAATAGAAGGATGTGCTGAAACTTCCTTAACCCTATTCAGGTTTCCGCCTTTTAGCAACTCAGGAACTTCTCAGGTGGCAGAACTGCGTTTAATGGAATTTTCTTCTATGAGCTTGTATAGTCAATTTTAATTTCTACTTTCTGCAACAAGAAGCTCCAGGCTTATTTATATACTATTTCAAAAAATGCCTCCTTTTGTTTGTCTTGAACCTCCATCCTCCTAATTTTATTTAATGGAGCATCCAATGTAAAGCACACGTGCATACTTTAGAGCATGTTTAATCAATGACCTATTCTTCTAAATGTGCCAAAATATCCTTTTATTAGCTGATGAATGATCATGCTGCTGACAACTCCTTTTTTTCTTAAGCTTAACAAAGCTCGAGGTGCTCGTGGTGATTAGGTGAGGACAGCTCTGTCCCTTTTACATTCCCCAGGCTGATTGTGATGGTGCTGCTCCTTCTCTAATGTTCAATAATGTTAGTGTAGAACTGGATGGACAACACTCCTCCTGAGTGGCTTTAAATAGCTGGACTGCCTGAGCAGAGTGCAATGCGCTTTTGACAAAATCCTAAAAAATCCATCATCTGAATCTTACAAGTGTTTGTGCTTACTGGACAGTAAATGTGTGTGCGCTCCTACAAGTAGAAAAAGGTCGTGCTGGATGACAAGACCCTGAGCTAAAGATGAATTTTTATGGACCAGTCAAAGCTGCAACATGCTATTGCCAGAAGAAAACCAGAAATGAACTACTGCGAAATCTTTGTCTCAAAAACCTCACACACAAAGTGAAATAAACAGTAAAAAATAATGTGTGAAATAAACTGAGACCACCAATGCACAACATAAGTTTCGGGCAATCTCTAGCAACTGCTCCACTAGAAACAAGAGACTGGTTCGGTTATGCCATTTTGTAGACTTAGACAGTCAACATCCCACTCCAGCCCTGCTATGAGTACTCCTAATATTTCACTATTTTTTCAAAGACAACTTCTCCTCTTTGTGTGTATTATGAGTGCAACGGAAGGATGCACTAGTCTAGTGTGGGACAGGGTATTGACCCTTAAGTCTCTGTAAGGCAGGCTAACGGGCAGTAGCCAATTATGCAGCTATTGATTGGAGCCAGAAGCAGTCAATACTAGGCAAGGCCCTCCCACGGTGCTGGAACCCTATTTAAATCTCACAAATGCACCCTGAGGGGATGACACATTCTTGGAGTGTATAGGAAAAAAAAAAATCCAAATTTAGCAATGTGCTTCAGCAGACTAATGAATGTGTCTGTTAGAGTTTCAGCTCTAACACTGAGATTAGCACTTTGCATTTTGTGCTGAGCAACACATTTCTGCATCTTGTCCCTGCATGAATTGGAAGTATTTACATCTGGCAGAGGAGGGCCAAGACAGCCTGTGTGATACTTAATGGCCTTACGAACCAGATTTATATGTAAGGAAATGTATGCTTAGTGTTTCTACGTTCACCAGTGGGAGGCCATACACAGTAAATTATTTGGGCAGTTTAATGGGCAATTTACAAAATAACCAGGAATAGAAAATTCTAGGAAAAAAAAAAAATCACAGCACAGCCATGTTCCTGGCAGTCACTTCACCTTTACACAAAGCTTTTTAATGGAGATTCCAAATCCTTTCATCTATGACTATCAACAATTACTTTTACTGTTGAGCAGAACAAAGTACATGCAAAATATTTGGAATAAAAGGTCTGAAATACTGATTATCTAAAAGTTGAGAAATAGGCTGACGAAATCTTTACTCACACCACTGTATTTGGGGAGATGTGACTATAGAGAGAGCAAGCAGTGATCTGCTTAAATCACTGTGAAAGAAGAGAGGTTGAGGGATGTATGTTTTCCTTTGCAAGAAATACAACTTAGAAATTGTGGTGAGTGCAATTAAAGATGACTTCTATTAAAATTAAAAGCTTCTCTGGAAACCTTAAATTTGTAGCTCTTGCCTCAGTTTACCCAATCCCGAAGATAATCCATTTTTAAGTCTATTGAGTTTTAGGTAAAGGCTAAAAATAGAAATCTGTTCACTACTAAATTTGTGTATGCAGATAAAAAAGTCTGAGAGACAGAAAGGGATTAGGAATTGAAGAAGATGGAGGGGTGGCAGTAAAATATGAAGTGAATTGGAGCACTAATCTGTGACTGGGGAAGCCATTCTCTGGACTCCCTGTTACATAACTTCTTTTCATTCTGAAGAAATAGGATTATGTAAATCAGTTGGCATTAAATAGCGTATGTGTTATGAAGTCATTAGTCTCATGCAAAATGGCATTTTCTTTTCCTCATTTCTGAAGCTGCTCTTATGACTAAAAAGCATCTCTAGAATAGCTTCTCATAATGTGCAGTCAGTATTTTTAAAATGTAATGTGATTTTAGCTGTCAGTTTAGAAACTGACAAGAGATCACTGTGATCTCTGTAGACAGCCAGACACTTTTGATTAGTTCAAAATAATCAGCTACCCTTCGATTTCTCTTACACTTGCATAGGGAATTCTCTTTTTCTTCATCAATCTGCTTTTTTTTTCTTCAACATTTAAAAAGGTTTTGACTCATCACTCATCTTAATATCATTGTTACAGATGAAAGGTCACGGTGTTACAAAGGCTTGTTCATATAAATGTGTCTAGAGTGCAAATCTGATTTTTAGAAGGAAACAAGCTTAATATTACCCAAGAATAACAGTCACGTAGTGAATATATACAGATGTAATCCACTGTATTTTTATTTTTATTGCAATTACTTTCAAATTTGAAAATAATTTTATTGCAATTACTTTCAAAATTTAAAATAACTGTTGTTTGTTATTAATTTTGCCCTGTTGCATTTTACAGTTTGTTTTCCATTAAAGACATCAGCAAGGTTGTTCTCTTAAAGGTATATAAATTTAATATGAGGCCAGAAAGTCCATGACTTAGTGTATGCCTATTAACTAGCCAGTGATCCAAAGAAAAGATACATATTAGTCCAGCTACACAATCAGAAGTTATGGGCTAGACATATGTTAATTCCATAACCTGAGAAATTAGTATTCCCTGCATCCCTGGAGCTAACCTATTTACTCTGTTTATTTTGCTGGTATTGCAAATGACATTTTCCTGCCCATGACAAACAGACTTTGTCTATTTTATGGCAGTTTTGTCTCCTATTGCAATTAGTATAAAGCTTTTTGCAGATAATTAGGAAAAAAAATAATGAACGCAGAATAGGATACTTTTATGTATATGAACAATAACTTCTGTAAATTGGTTAAATGACAGACTATGCTGTCAAGGTTTCTCATATTAGCCACTTCTCTTTGCATGGCAGATGATTCAGATTTACTATTAGCATATTAGTGGGAAGCTAGAAAGAAAGCAAATTTAAAGAGCTGTGCAGTCCCCAGAAGGGAGCCACAACAATTTTCAAGAGGGTACTTTTTGAGAATACTTCTTGAGAATTTATAAACTGAATTAAAGATACACATATAATGAAAAGGATGGATATTATTTTCTTTCACAGGAAAAAAAGAAAAAAAAAAATCTGATTCCAAGTGCATCTAAGCGGATATTTATAAGTGGAATCAGATTTATACTGTTTTCACTTAATTAAAACTAACTCTATTTGTTCTGTAACAAAATAGGTATTTCCACTCACTTACTAAACTTAACAGAATCAGGAAAAACATCTTAGGAACAATATTTCTTACAAACATGTATGAAATCATTGAGGCTTGGGTATTTTCTCTGCAGATCAAGATAAGTCTGACTGACAACAGATACTGGAATATGTCGTTCTGCAAACGGCATCCTACGTGACCTCTTCTCCTACAATTCATTGATGAGTCTGAGGCATCACAAGAGCTATCAAATACCATGCTAATAGGGATGTATCTGGTTTGCTAGTTACTCTGCATCATCCTTTCCACTAGACAGATGAGGTAAAATACAGGAAACCATAGGAGCAAAACTCTAACCACTGGCACTGCTTGCACCAAAAGGGGTGTCAATCTGAGCACATGCCAATGTTTTCATTCCCAGGCTCTCCTTAATATTCTGTTCAGTATCAACCATCTCCTTAAGGACCTCCCATAGTTGATGAACTTGGTCTATTACTATAGTGTACATTTTTAATGATTGTCCAAGAGGACTTTTACACCCCTGACTAATTTGACAAACGCTGAAGTCCTCTGGGCATATTAAAGCAGAATCACTTCTCTTTAGGCAACAAACAATGTGCTAATAACCGTTCCAGTTCTTAACCACAAACAAACTATTAATCTTTTCTATGAAAAAATAGTCTACTGAAGGAAATGGGCCAAGCTTGCAACCACAGTAACATCTTAATATGTTGAAAATCACATTTCATACTAAAATATAAGTGGACGACATTTTTCCATTTTTAAAACAAAAAATATTTGCTGAATTTTCTTCAAAGGCATGAATCATTTGATTGCCCATAGAGTGCATTTCTCTGTGAGTACATCTGAAATTAAAATAATTATTCATTTCTAAACTGGTGCTTACTCAAGTTTGGGATAGACTATCATTCACTACAGCATCATTCTCCCACCCTATTCTTGCAAAAAGGATGCCAAAGGGAGGGACGGGCTGCAAAGTATTTGTCTCTTGATAAGTTCCTCATCTGTGATGATGATGTTTGGATGATGTTTATTTGATGACTATGGTTAGGTTCAGGGCCAGAGCTGGGAGAGAGAGAGACAAAGCCTGTTAGTGGTACTGGGAAAAGTTGCCACACAAAGTCATGGGCTGGAAGAGGCTTCCTTTTGATTTTTTTTTTCTGCTAATATTCATTTAACATTTAAAAGAAAAATCATTTTAACTATTTTGTTCTATTGTGTTTGCTCTATGCTTCTTCTAGGAAATTAGTATGTCAGAACTGTTTCTAGATCAGTGGAACTGAAGAATATTTGTATCTGAAACATTCTAATAGTTATGTTCATATTGTTTAGTGCACAATATGCAACCAAGTAAAATGGCATAAATTTTGAATGGAAAAAAATGCACAAGTAACTTTTAACAAGACAAACTAAGCATCATATACAGCAATTACTAGGCAAATTATTTCTTAAAGCTTAGTATACAAACAGGAAAACAGAAGGAAGAATTCTCACTGCATACTTGATGTAAAATGAATTATTCTCGCAGTTGCTCTAGTGACTTGATGTATCAAGTAAAGGAGTGCTCACAGAACAACTCAGAGATAAATGTAGAGCAAACCACAAATATTGTATAGCGGTGGGTAAGCAGCTACAAGAACTTACACACATGCAGGAAGTTCACAAAGCAAGCTGCTGGCGAAGGAATTAATGTTTTTATACTGAACTGTATTTAACTGAAACATTCCCATGTTTGCAAAGGCAGTCAGCACTTTCTGAATATGCGGTCGGTGGCACAATAAGCCGTCTATTATAGACAAGTTGGGCATTACAGTCATTACAGCAGTGAAGTTGAAGGCAGCTTGCATGATTCAGACCACCTGCCATCCAGTCTGCCAGATTCTGGCTTCTTATTCAGTCTGTGGAGAGAAATAGTTGTGATATCTATGTTAGACACTTGGCAGTGGATTAACTGCATATGCACAGACTGGCAGTACTCCACATGTGCATATGGTCAAGTTCAGGAAGGTAGACAGTGGCTACCTCTGTGTTTTCTTCAACAAGTATACTACATCGTGCTTTGTAATTTTAAGATGAGTGTCCATCATGTGTGCCATGTGAGGGTCTAGAGACCTGGAAAAAAAAGAACTAGAGGAACTCTGTGGATGAGAAGCAATCCAAGCACCTGGCTGTGATGTGAAGTTTGGTCTCCACTCCAGTAGAAAGCAGAAACTTCTGAACAAGAAATCAGTAACCTTTTCAATGATAAAGGAGGTAAATCCTTCCCACTGGAGCAAAAAATATTACTAACGTATATCGTCTGTGTGCTTCCTTCATTCCTAGCCTTGCTGCTTTCAATCCATCAAGATATCTTTTTCTGTAAATTTCTCAATAGTAAATAGACGCCAACAGGCTTAGTGTTTTACTCTGAATTTTCGGTGCCAGTTGTTACTCAAGTGCAGTTTAGTTTGTGACATCAATATGTTTTGAGTACATTTCTTGGCATTTTTTTGCCACTGCAAACTCATGAAAAGTGACGTGTGCTTCCTTATAAAGAGGACTTCTATCAGGCTGGTTCTGAATTCATACGAATGTGATAACAAAACGTATAAAACAAACGGAAAAAAAAGCCCTGTGCCTCTGTGTCTTGGGTGGCAATTGATTGCTGTTTCTCCTTTATGAACTGCAGACATTTCTGAATCTTGCTACAGATCAAGTGTATGAATAATTTAAGACTAAAACTCAACAGGTTCCCTGAACTACACCCAGCTATCAAAAGTCTTTCTGAGCCACAATGACAACAGCCACAGCTTGATGCTCTATTTAGCCAGTGTGACTACTAGGTCATCTATGTAGGAGGCGGTTGAATGGTTCAGACAAAGCATCATCTAGGGCTGCCAGAAACTGGCTGTTTATTGTTGATACTGGGACGTGAACTCAGATCAAGAAAATTCAAGGAGAGCTTCAGAGAAAACAGACTGTCACAGTAGCAGATCAAAAAGTGCTTCATGAAAAATTGTAAATGCATGACACAATGAAGTAGTAAAGAATAATGTGTTACAAATAAGTCATAAGGAATTTATATGTGAAACGAATGCATATTTTGTTTATAACTAAAGATAAATATTTGCAAGGTTTTTCTACCTTAGAAATAACTAACAGATGGACAGCCCACCAGGGAAGAAATCTAATCTTCCTTACCTGCTCCAGAGACAAAGAGCCAGAAAAGATTTCAGAGCATCTGCAGATAGAAACATCCAAATGAACACCAGTTCAGAAAAGGAAAAGGAATCCCATTTCAGAGCAGGACTACTCATTTCGTACCTTATCATTTGATAAGAACATGTCATTCTGAAAAGGCAGATCAATAAACCTCTTTTTTTACTTGCAGTCTGACTTACTGTCCCAGCTGTGCACCAGGAAAGTCCCAGTTCATCTCTTTCTTTTAGTGTTTCTCACATTGGTCATCTTTTGATTTCTCTGTTTCCCACTAGTTCCTTTCTATTTCCCTAACTTAAATGATGAAAACTAGACAGTTTATCATTTTCTCATGTTCTTAAAAGCTAGTGTCATTTACAACCTTTTCTACTTAGTTATATGTTACCTTAGACATTGAGGCCAAAGGCCTCAATGCACACGTTAGACCAATGCACACTACACAGTCAGTGAATAGAAATAGTTACAATGCCCACTGCTGTTATGGATATTTAAAATAGGCACCTAAGGCAAAATCTCTTATACATGATGAAAGCGGTTTCACTGCACAGCAAAGAAACACCAGGCTTGACTCTTGCAATAAATCATAGCTAATTATACTAGTACATAGGGACTGTAATTAACTACTCACCTCATGTCTGAGACATGTATTAATCTATATGTAGGTTTATCATGTTCTGATGTTCGTGAAGTCGTGTTTTCTACACATATTAAGTGTAAGGTTCCTTAACTCCCAAAGTCAATTCTTCCAAACTCCATTATCAAAGGAGACCTTGGTCCCCCTTGGGAACTCCAGCAGCACCATCAGATGCCCCTGCCCAAGCAGGACAGTCTGTGGGTGATTGCTGAAATAGTTCAAAATCTTTTCAGACAAAGTAGTTACTGAATGGTTTGAAAAACTGTTCCTCGAGACTTGCTGTGAGTTTGTCAGGACTGAAGACTCACTATCAATTTATAGCATGGAACTCAGTATTGTATTCATATGAGCCTCGGCTTTACAATGTGATTCTATTCATGGGTGTATATTAACATTGTTAGGATTCACTTTTATAAGTGATAAATGACACATTTCTCATTTCCATCAAAGCTTCTGAGAAATGGCACCATCTCCTTCAGGTCTTCTCTTAACCACTTTTAATCAGATTATGTTCTCAGACTACATATTAGAGAACAATTATGTACCTGATCAATAAGCAGTGGTAGAGCTGGTAGCATGCCCAGCATTAATAGATCTAAATTTGTCAGTGATTCTTGATGCTTGGAATGTCACAAATCCATGTTTATGTAATTTCCCTGAATATATTTTGGCTCTCTGAAAAAAACATACAATGGCATTTATAAAGCAGCCTTTCCTACACCTCCTGCAGCTTTGCCTCCCGGATTCTTCAGTGCTTCCTGACAGCCAAAGTGAGAGAAAAGATAAGCAGCACTGGCAGAGAACTCTTAGAAGTCAGATACTTTGTGTGATGAGGCCTCATTAAAAAAAAAAAAAAAAAAAAAAAAAAAAAAAGAACCTTATGATATGAGTCACTGCTAAGAAACCATGAGAACTTTATCTGCGTGCAACATATAATCTGCAACACACCACACAGCAAATCTGCTTTGAGAAGTGGATATCATGATTAGCCCTGCACACTTTGAGTCAGCCAATGAACCAAGAATTTATTTCTGCGAACTGTTTTCACCTTCTTTTGTAGAGTAGTAGTTATTGAGACCCTGACTGACCTGTTTGTATCTATGATGATTGAGGCTTATCTCAAGAGAGCAGAAGCATAATATGGAGGTTAACTTCCTTCCTCTTCCTCCCTCCCTCCTTCTTTCCTTCCTTTGTGGTCTTGGTTTCCTAATCAATATTTAAATAGTTACATTAAATATTTAGCTGAAATCAATATTTCATAATTTTCTGATTTTCATATTTAGTAAAAAGCCATCAAACTTGTAACATTTTTAAAGAATATGACTTCTAAATCAGACAAGATATTGTGCTATACAAATTGTTTCCTGCATTTTTTGACCATAACAAAATTTCATGTAAATTGAACATACAAATGGATATATCTGAGAAAAATATTAGTGATAAGTGTGTCATACCCATTATCTACAATTGTTGTCTTCCTATTACTTCAAATAAATGTTACAGCTCTCTTTCTGGTTTCTTCTGTTATTCCTGGATCAAAGTAATAGAAATTCTGCTCATTTTGTAATTTCTTTGATGATTTTCTGTAGCCTTAAGCTGTTCGCCAGAGAAGATTGCAACATGTAGGCCGAAGTCACTGGAGAATTTAAGCACATGTCTAATTTTATGAATTATCATATCACAACAGAAGCTGCTCACATGCTTAAAATTTGGAAAGCACTTTACTTTTCAGTCTCACCCAAAATATACCCAGAAAGGGTCACTAGAAAGAATGTAGTTTTCTCATTATCTGTGAATTTCAGAAACTGCCTATTTCTTCAGCAATTAAAAAAATATATAGTGTGTTTATGAACAACTAACTACCCTCAAGGCATTTGTACCATGTGGTAGTAGAAGAAAAGCAGTAGCTAAGGTCCCTTTGCTTGTCATTACGCTTAGCTATTCCCTTTGATATTAGCCACAAGAAAATAGTCTTAATAAATTGCAGGAAAATCAGTTCAATTTGACTATGTAAAATGAGTTGTGTTGTTGATCCTGTGTATATTTTACATTTCTCCTCAGCCTTTCAGTTCCACTGGAGCATGAATGTTATTTTGTCTGCATAACTGAGAACTCTTATTTCAAAACAAATTTCATTGAGTTACTACCCAAGTGTAAATGTAATTAGTAACAACTTTTATAATGACACGAACATCTGTGCATACTGCAAAATGTCTATTAATGCCATTTCTTGCATTTCAGTCTGTATATAATGCCTCCCTAAATAAAGTGCACTTGGCAAGATTTTGGGGTGCTGTTTATAGCACTTGTAATAATGGAAACTCAAGGCGTTTGATTACTATTGATATCAAACGCTATTTATAATGCACAAAATACTACACAAAATTAAGCCTTCGAGAGCAACCTTTAAGTCATATACTTTTTTACTGAAGGAAGCTTGGGAGAGACATGGAAAAGGCTTCCTTAGGAGGTGCTTTTGCCCATGTTAAGGCACATTCCACAGGATAGGTCTGACAATTTGTTTTACAGCTGTGCACCACGGAGGGAGCCAATCCCTAGGCTATTTAAGCTGAAGAGTATTCACAACAGCATCTTGTAAATCACTTCCTCCTTTACATTAAAAAGTTAAACTGCCTTGTAGAGGGTTGATAGTGCAAATTGCAATATTAAATGATTCTTTGCTGTCTAACATTTAATATTTTTGTGTTTCACGATAAATACTGAAATTCCTTGTGTTTACTTCATTACAAAATGAGAAAAGACCTGCTACATCTCATTCATTTGAATAGCAGTGAATATCACTTTCCAAGGATCATTAAGCGCTTAAAAAGTTCTGGAATCATTGTAAATCTTCATAATAGCGCTATGCCACAGCTAAGTGTTATGATATTCATTTTGTTCTCGGGTAAACTAAACCACAGAGAAGTTAAATGATTTACTCATGGTCAAAGAATAATCACAGTCAGTGAACATGACCTCCAATTTTCTGTTCTTTAGCTCGTACTCCCTCATAAGAGACTTCAATTAGTCAAAGGTAATCTAAGACATCAACTGTATGTGGATTTGACAGGGTTGATGCACATTTCATTAATCAGATGATGATGAATTTAGTACACTGCTCTATTTTTGCTTCAGTTCTAAAAGGCAGTCAGGTTCCCTGTATTTGACATACTTTCCTTCTAGTTATGACTCCAGAAGGAAACCTTTAAATCTGGAAGCTCAGATTAGAACCGATAAATCACATGGATGGGTTTCCAGGGCATTGTTACCCCTTTTTTTTTCTTTCACCTTTTAGCCTTTCATTCTTAAGACACAGGTGTTGCCAGTATTTAAAGACCCAATGCTAGTGTAAACTTGCTCGCAGTTTAAAATTTAGTATTGAAGTTCCAGATGACACACACACACACACAAAAAAAACCAGCAACACAGTTCATTTCTGGGTTTTCTATTAGATGAAGAAAGCAAACAAACAAAACAAACTTCCACAACTCAGCATTTGACTCCCAAATGCAAGATCTGAAACTCCCTTTATTGACACACTGAGAAGAACAACCACCTAAAAGAAACATTATCCTGTCTAATAATCTGGCACTGGAGAAGCCAGCCCGTACCATATGCAAGTTGAGAAGCAGTCTGGCATCTTTCATGAGTGGTCACCAAAAATATGAACCTCTTCTGTAGCCTAGTACTGGTAGTTCCCTCACTGGCTGAAAAATAAATCTCATCAAAGTCATGACAGAGAAAGTCTCTTCCATGCACACTGCAAATGCTTATCTGGCTGCACTTATCCAAATACATAAGATCATTTATTATCAACCACAATAAATTTTAGATCTGTAGGAAATCTGGAAGACATCTTTCACTGACATTTAAAAGTATCCAAAAGCAGTTTATACTCAGGAAATGATTGTGCAGTCCTGACACCATGTGTGATTTAAATCATAAGAAAACATATTCTCTAAAAAAGTACATTTTAACTTGAGCCTATCACTGCAATTTGACCACAAATTTTAGGTTTCTAATAAAAAAATTGTGTCAAAAAAAAAAAAAAGGTTATGATTACACTCAAATATTTTTTTGATCAAAAGCATATTGTTCAGTTGAACAATTCTAGAAAATACCTATCTGGAAAAAGTTGAGTTTGATAATCACCAGGACATAATAAATGATTTTTATTTATTAGAATGGCATATCTTTGAGGCCCATCATTAATTCCTTCCTCTTTTAAAGTGGATTTGAGTTCAAACCTAGACATAGTTTTCAGAGAGGATGGTAAGGAAAAGTCTCAATCTTAATTGGAACGACGTCCCATTTTACATAAAATTTTGAAATATATTGAAAGACAGAACTTATTTTGAGAATATGAGAAAGAGAGCATTCAGTGGTTAGGGCATTTCACCAGAGAGGTAGCGGGTTTATCCAGCTGCTCTAATTTAGATGATTCATACATTTGGGAATGTTTTCAGTATGAAATGATCAACCTTTTAGCAGGGAAAAATAACCTAAAAAGCTAATCAGTGTGGACTACTACGTAACTGATTTTCTGCCATGATATAAGCTGAAATATCTGTTATTCCCTTATCCATAATTATATTCCTTAAAGCAGTATATTTTCCTTGCTTTTGCTTTTATTACTTAAGGATTCTTCAGTCTAATGGCTCTAAGAATTCCTAGGGACCAGCCACTGTCTAACATTTAATTTGTGAAAAACAACATGAGAAGAAATAGTCCCACTCATTTAAAAGATATTCATGACTGTCCATGAGCTGCTTAATGAATAAATGCAAGATTTACAAGTCCATCATCATTACTACTCTCCTTCAATTGTTCTCGGCATGCTCCTGATAAAAATGATATAAACGCTGTACTCCACTGATCATTGCAAAATAGATATATAGTCCTGCATGGAAATTCTGTCTGTGCTTCTGTCATTTGTGCAAGGGATCATAATTATATGCTGCAGAAAATGAATTAATGGAATAAATGAAGTATGCAGATATCTGTCAGCCCTGACAAACAACTTTGCTGTTCAATTAGCATAACTCCATCCTTTATTAAAGAACTGGGATTACTCATCACCGTTAAATGCTTTATTTATTTAAGATGCTCATTTATAGAGCAGGCCTGGAGAGGTAGCCATTTATTTCCCTGAAGCCTCACAGCCATGGAAGTTGGTGTACTTATGTGCAGGAGAGGGTTCATGCACATTTCTGTACTGTGGGCCACATCTCTGATCCATACATATTGTTTTGTGAGCTGCCTCTTCACCCATTCACATGATGTGACATTCCTATGGCAACTACTGTAACTGCCAACATGGAAAAATACTAGTGGCGTATTTAATGCATTTTTAACTTAGCAATAAGCGCATCATCCCTTTGGGGGCGAAATGCTCAGAAAGCAGCAGCAGTTGGAGCTGCCGAGTAGAACAGCATCTGTGTGAAAAGAGCGGGCAGCAGCACCGTGGGACTGCTCGAGTCTCCAGACTCCTGGCAGGATTTCTGACTACGCTGTGCTGCAAAAGGACTTGCAAAATGCCACTACTGGACAGCTCCCAGTAAGAGCGGCTTCAGAATAATGCTAGGTTTGGCTCTCGGAGCTGGCTGAAGAGAGCTGCAGCACTGGGAATACGGCAGCACAAAAGGGTTTGATCCGCAGGAACGCTCCCAGCCGGGATGCTCCCTTCCCCACTGCTCGCCCTGGGAGCAGGTCCACGTGCAGGGTTTCTGAAAAGGCAGTCTCGAAACGCACGGGCTAGGCAAGTTGCCTCGCACTGGCATGTGCAAAAAAAGAAACGTGAAGCTTCAATCTCGCTAGAAAAGACAAATGAAACATGAATAAGATGGCATGCAATGACTTAAAAATCAGAAGTTTAAAGGGCTTTGTTGCTACTGCCATAACCTTGTCTCAGATCTAGGATCCATTTGTATTTCGCTGTTGCTTTGTCTCTCACAGTACAAAAAATGCAGTGGAGATAAAAAAATAAACCCACATTAGGCTATTTAAAATGAGAATATCTGGTTTTCAGGATAGATGCATGTTGCCTGTCTTTGGCAGAGGAAATCACACACAGAATCACGTAACGTATTTCTGCCCATATTAGGGATCAATTTGATGACATCAACTTATAATCATTTGCAAGCATAAAACAAGAATATAATATCATTATAAAAAGTTTGAAAACAGAGCTAACCCTTTAATATTAAAATACTTCTCACAGACTGTAACTTCAAAAATGTACCCCAGAATTTCTGTAATTCATCCTTATCCTCTGCCGCCATCCTGTGGCCATTTAATTCAAACCCTGCAGCAGCTAAAACACTGTTTGATATACTAAATGTGCTTGCATAATTGGGCCATAAAACCTGAGAAGTGTGCAATTTCCGTTGAAGGCCACACAGTGCCTCCATCGCCAAGGTGAAACAGCACACTTTCAGACAAGGGACACCCGCAGTAAATTAACACTCTGCACCTCTTTTAAATCCTCGTCCTTTCCCAAACTACACAAGAGCAGAAGTTTACAGAGTGGTAAGTGAAAGGATCCTGCTTTTACGCAAAAGTTAGGTGTTTGCTTAAAACATTTTTGTCTGAGTTCCCCTTTGGATGTGGCAAGGAGGCAAGGCACAGACGGGGCAGTTCCAGAGGCAAATTCCTCTTAAAAATGGATGTCAAAAATAAGTGGGATTCACGAGCATTTGGATGTGCATCACTCTCTTCTCTGACTACAGAGCCTGTCCTCCAGGCACGTGACACTTAGACAGTTCATGTCACTTAGAGAGCCGAGTCCCACCCTGAGCGACAAGGCAAGAGACCAGACATTTTTGGCACATCTGTATAAGCACATGCCTGGCACTCCTTTGGTAGCATGTAAGTATCAAGGAAAAGACTAAGGAGACTACCCATTAATGGCAGAATTAATTTTAGGTTCTGGCTGTAAGAAGTTCTAACCAGGAGATCAAAAAATAGGCAAATGCCTTTCAGTAATTTTAACCTGGAATTTGTCCAGTTTGCCAAGTGTATTATGATACTGTGATCATCAAGCGGGGGCCTGTACTCAGGGAACTTAAAAGCTCCTCTCAGACTCCTACAAGAGTCCTAAATGTGAAAGGATGGCACAGATATTTTTTTCATATGCATAATAATTCATTTTACTTGCTAGGCCTGGGTATGTACACATATTTAACTCTCGGCACTTTTCCTGAAGTCTCATGACCTGCCAAGAGCACTAGGCCAATGTGCCTCATCTCTGTTGCTATCCCCTAGGTAGAAACACTGTGTTATTGGAGAAGTTTGAGCTGGAGCTTCCCAGACAGTCAGTCTGAAGGAGGGACAGTGTAAAAGCACATTAGGTAAAACCAAGGAGGAGCATCTTATCTCCTATCTTAGCTCCTATCTCTTAAATCAGGTGCTGACTCCCTACATATGTAGTTGAAATGCAGCTGAAGGACAGTTGTCAAAAAAATTTCTTTCTCTGTCAGAAAATGGATATCTGTTTTCTTTACAAATTTATGTAAACATAAAGAGGCCAAAGGAGGAATAGGTACAAGAGTTCTCCCTGAGAGACAGGCATGGAGATTTCTATGAATGGAGTGGAGGTCCTTGGACTGGACAAGCATTATTTTGATAAAAAGAGAAAGCAGCTGACGCTCTGTATACACTACATATGCTCCTGGGCGTGTTCTAGAGATTAAGAAACAGAATCAAACAGATCTCTCACACCTTTAGGGCAGGAAACTGGGCAAAATCTGATCAGGCTAGATAACAAATCATTATCAGAATTATCAGATATTCAGAAGAGCAACACCAGAGGATGAAAAACAGAACAGAAACTTGCATAAAACAATAACAGGTGCAATAGATGTTCAGCACTATTCACATGCCCAGTCATCCCCAAAACTCAAGGGTTATTTTCACTGGGATTCACTGATGAGAAGACAGTGAGTGACAGAAAATATAACTGGTTTGGAGCAATGACAAGATTGGCAAGTAACAAATTTGGATGAGGTCTTGGAATAGAAGAGAGTGTCTTCTAACTGGGTATGATTATTCTGAATTCAGATTAATATTACTACAGAAGAGGAAAATTGCCTTCAAGCTTTATTAGCATTCTAATAGATGGGTTCACAAGACAATCTACTGGCAGGATAAAGAATGAACTCTTCCACGAACTGTAGAATCAGAAGCACTTGGATACAGGTCACGATCTGAAAACCAAAGGTGTTTATTACTTTGTATGATTAAGTCCATCATTTCCATTTTATGAACCTTACCAGCCCAGGTCACCTTCGTAGAGGTCAATGGGACAGTTTATTTGACATAAAGAGTCATGACTAGCCATAAAGAAAGGTATTTGCAATTGAGTGAAGACTTAGAAAATATATTCAGAGGAAGAATTTTGCTGTGGCAGGAAAGTGTGTCCTGCACTATCCTGGGTAAAATTTTGCTTATTTTTCTTTCCTCTCTAATTTTGCTTCTAACTGGATATAAGTTCTCCTTTTTCTCCTTCCCTGCATGACACTGAAGTGCTAATCTGCTTTCTGGTTCCTATTTTATCCTATTCTTTCCTTGCCAGTTATTTCTCTTGTTCAGTCTGTGATGGCACCATCTGGAAGTGCCTGTCAAAGAACTTCTCTCCTTCTCCCCTGCTGTGCAGGATCAACTATCCTAATGTCTACCATTTGGGGATCCAAGATTTAGCCTGGAGTTCCTCCAGAAAGGTAAATGGTTTTCTCAGCTATGTTCTGGAAAAGCAAACAGAAAAACAAACAAACAAAATCTGCTCTTGATGACCTTCTGTCCCTTACAGACACTCCTAGTCACTGTTCTTAGCACTGAGTCCTAGTAAAGAATAATCTACCCGCATGACGGATACCTATTCGAATTTGGCTGAACTGCCGTCGTCAGAGATACCATATGAAGGACTCTGGTGTACTTGGAATAGTTCCAAGCGCTGTTGTGGAAATAAATGTTTATTAAGCTAATAGGTAAGAAAATTCTTCTCTTTGTACTCCACTAGCTAAGGCTAATTTGTGCAGCATGTAAAACTACATCACTTTTCGGAGATTATACTCAATACAAAACAGTTTTGTCATCTTGTTAGCAAAGAAACTAAAATACTGAACCTCAAGAAAAAAGCATGATATTTTCTTCTCTGTGAGACATCTATTCAAAATATTTTAGATATTAGAACTTGATTCTATTTTTAACATTATTTTACAGCATTCATCATGCTGAATCTTCCGGCATCTTCTGGAAATAAAATGTCTCAGCAGGTTAGAGGAATTTATGTAGCACTCCCACAGTCCCATTATGTCCTCCTAGGAGTTTGTCACTTTTATACACTGCAAGGAGTGTGCAGAATGAAGGACTTGTTAAGCACTGTAATTGCTCATCAAAATACATACATATATATTTGTATACACACATGCATACAGGTGTATATATATAAAGTTTAAAAAAAGAATGAAAAATGAAAAGTGAAAATAAGTATAAAAGCATTCTTAAAGGAGTCACAGATCTGCCTTAGGGGCTAAGCTGGCTAAGACACTCAAAAGAAAACCAAAAATAACAACAGCAACAAAAACCTCTAAAGCCTGGCACATTGCTACCCATAGAAACTCTTGCACATTAAAAATGCATTGTTTAACTTGAAGACAATCACTTTCTGTGTTAAAATCTTTGTTTTATGATCCTACCCAATTTGTTTGTACAGATTTCTTTACTGATAGTAATCACAGCATCTGAGTGACTCATAAACATTAAACTATTTGGACACACAACTGCAAAGTAGGGAAATATACAGCTGCTGACTGATGCAATAAGTAGCTGCCCTAAGTATCCAAGAGAGCAATGGCTGGATCTGGAACCAACAGAGAAAGGTCCCTAATTCCTTAAAAATCTCTTTTAGCCCCACAATCTACCACTAAATACATGCAATTCATTACTGTGCAAACACCAGGACAGTAGCTCTTAGTTTAACTCCTCATGTCACAACCAAGGGTGTTCTGATGAAGAAACCTTCAAAGTCTCTTCTTTCTTTCTGTCAGTACCCACTTAATTATACTGAATGATCTATGCACTGACTCCTCAACTAACAACATTTTGCAAAGCACAAAAATAATCTGAATAAAAAAATAGAAACTAAATAATAAATAAGTAATCTAAAGAGAAAAAGAACACCATAAATCAGTGAAGATAGTATGAGATCGGGTTAAGGTTCAAATTACTGTTGGCTTATTACGCTAGAATAATGTTTTATGTAACTCATATATATTCAGATTAGATGAAATTATGCTATTAAAACTACTACTCAATTCTACTGAATTGGGTCACGCACTTTAAAGGCAAGACAAATTTAGACTCCAATGGCCAGATCCAAAATGGTACTTCAACTGGGAACTTAGCGTGAGGCTTACATGGACATTGCAACCTTCCTAGATCTATTGCTGATGGATTTAAAAGGTCTTTCTCATCTGTAGACACTTCCATTCATCTGTATTTTTATATATTTTTTTTTATTCTGTATTTCCCATTCTTAAGTATTCAGCTGTGAGCCTTACTACCATTTTTTTGTTCCTTGTGCTTTGGGGAGGCAAACCCACAATTTAAGCAGCCTTAGTGAGTGTAACACGTTCAGATGGAAAGCAGCTAAGTGCAACTGGTGCCTTTGTAAGCTTTGAGCTACTTGTGTGTGCAATGGTTGGGAATTTGCTACCTGAAGATCACATTGGTCTTACTGCATGAAATTTGGTCACAGGAGAGAAAGGACGATTCAAAGGTACTGAAAATTTCCAAAATCATTACAAAAAGGCCAAAGTTGCCCGTAACAGAAGCATTGCATAAGAAGGCAGAGAAATTCAATATTACAGATAGACAAAGAGGAGAGTGAAATGTATCAAAATAATGTCAACATTTGGAGTGGTAATTACAAATAAGCAGTTCAAGTGTTATTCCCAGTTTAATATATTGATGTGAAAGATTGAAGTGCATCGAATATAAACTTCTTCCTCCTTTCTTTTTGAAGTCACCAGCAAGTTAACTAGAATTTTATAATGTGTTGGTAGCCAGTGGTCTATGGTTTGCTCCATCACATTTCTGTGGGATTTTCACACAGTCTCCCATTCGGTACTGGACTGCTAACCCACAGGCCCAGGCATCTCTCTTTGTGTGTCTGTGAGAGAAAATCCTGATGATTATATAAACAATTAAATTAGATGTATTTACACATGCTGAGATTCACCAGGATCCTTTTTATGTGTGAAAAGAAGACAGAAATATCAGGGAAATGTTAAGAATTAAGCAGCTCAGAAGCCATGGGAACATAGAAACATGACTTAAAGAACCCACTTGTTTGGGACAGAGTAATGCGGCATCGATGTGAGAAGTAGGCCAAGAGAAAAAAAGAACAGTGATACCTTGCTTCTGGATCTGTTGATGCAAAAATTAATTTTGTACCAAGTACTAAAAATTATTAAATAAATAGCAGGGAATTATATGTAATAATTCCAGCAATTCTTTGGCTGTATGTTTTTCTGTTTTAAAATAAAAATAAATATTTCCTTTCAAAAACATAGGCAAAGCTTAATCAAAGAGTGCCTGTATTTATGGAAGCATTTGTTATGATAAAATACTTCTGGTAGATTCTCTTTAAGACAGAATTGTGCCCTTGCAACTTTCCTTTTAGTCAGTTCTAAGATTACTAACAACAAGGAAATATCATTTTTTCCCAGCATAACAAGTACATTGCAGAGCAATTGTACTGCAAGAACGGTTTCTCATTGTCAGTAGGCATCACATCGTTTTCACAAAGTGAAAATTATATTCTTCTTCCTTGCCTTTTTGCTTTTTATACACCCAGAATAACATCAGTTTCTTGAAGTAGTTCCAGGCTGCTGCTGTAGGCAGCTAAATCTCATCTTTTCCCTCAGACAGTGTTATTTTTTCAAACACAAAGCAACATATGGTTGTTTATAATGTACCTGCACCTATTGCTGTGTTCATTATTCTTTGGGGCACTCCAAGTCCAGCACATGATTTTTTGTTTCATGTCTCTGTCGCTCTTCAAGGATACTCAAAAGTTTTTTAAAACCATTTCTTTAAAATCAATGTGGCATCTATGTAAACCCTCCCTACTCTAAAATATTGCTTGTATTTTTCAGTGAA
>VZSV01000017.1:7856159-7878313 GCA_013398735.1 Nothocercus julius
TTTTTTTTTTTTTTTTTTTTTTTTTTTTGCTGTTGTTGTGCAGAAGGGCTAAATCATTTGCTGCAAACGTTTTTTTTTTTTCCTCTCAAGTCTGCAGTAATTTGATAGCAGCAATAACCTCCAAGCCCTCTTGTTCTACAAAGATCAAGTCCTTACAATCCATTATCTGCCAATTTCTAAATGCTGCCAAGCGACTACTGTCTCCTTTTGTCTAGCCAACATTTAAAAATGGGCACCATGTGCATCTATTCCAAAGACTGCGCGCGAGACAATATCAGTTTGCTTGGCTGTTGCCATTACTCGGTGAATCATGCCATGCCACATCATTTATTCAAGTCAGCAACATAAAAAATGATATTTCATAGTTCTGTTCTGATAAATCAAATCTGTTAAGTTGAAAATCTAATAAGAGAATCAGTGGCATTGAAATCTAATGGCCTCCAAATGAAATACTTAATTTTTCAAAGCCTCTAATGGGCCCAGTCATTTCTTATTTCATAGGCTTTAGCAGATTTATCAGCTAAATTAAAAGCACAGCATTGATGTACTTTGGATGACAACATAAATATTGGCATTGAATGAGAGGAAAAACATCCTGCCTTGTTCTAGACAGAGTCTAAACTTCACCTCTAAGCAGCTGAATGGATTCAGGATTATCCATATACAACTGATCTACAAACTGCTGTAGATCACCTATGCTTTTAGAAAAAGAAAAAAAGAAACAGTTTTGTATGAAAAGGGAAAGGTTATGAAAGGGTATTCATTTGCTAAAGTATTTCCTTGTGGTGATCAGTAATGAGTTCAGCATTCACAGCATATCAAGGCTAGAGAAGCCCATGCAAGTCATCGGAGTAAGCAGTAATGAGGTAGCCAGGGCTATCCACTGCCTTTAAGAACAACCTACAGTTACATTTACACATTGCTTAGTCAAGTAAATTCCAAAACTAATTTGAAAGACCATTAACTGATGTTCGAAATCAATGATATAAAGGATCTTGTGGGAATTTTGGGGCTGACTGAGAACACACAGGCAGGCTCCTCCACCACCCCCTGATGTAGGTCTGATTCTTACTCATGCAATGCCCCCCAAGTTTTCAAAAGTGCCCATTCAGACTCATAGGACAAGGGCTAATCAATGTTTTATGACTAATGAAGTGCTCCTGCCTTCACGGACCTGGCCGGCTCTCAAGATCAATGTGATTTTTGGAAGTAAAGGGAGAAGTCCGATCTCTTTCTCTGCCTAATTATGGGTGGATCTGGACCCTCCTTACCAACACGTTTGCTCAATTTTAAGAAAGGTAGTACATCATTTAAAAAACAAAACAAACAAACAACCCCCCCCCCCAAAAAAAAGAAAACCACTAAAAGCAGGGTTAAAACTATACCCAATAGAAGTATTATGAAATACAATGGGGATATAAAAATGTCCACAATTAAAAAAACAGCATTTTTTTTTGCACACACACACACGCAGGTATATATATATATATATACACACACAAACATCATAAATCTATTTCCTTCCTGACTTTATCAACACATAAATCATCAGCCCTTGAATGTTTATGTTAATAATTTTTCAGTATTGATGTTTACATTCTCAAATAAATTAAATGTAGCACCCTGTATTTGACTGCAGCACTTTTGAGGTCTTGAACTGCAAAGAACCTAGAGTGACACAAACTCATTTTCTCAAGCGAAGTTTAGATAGATATGGCTGGGCCTGTCTTGTAGGTGCCCACATTAACAGACAGCACAGTGGTGATAGAAGACTCGCTCAGGCACGTAATGGGTAGAGCACCCATGGCGTGGAATCTCCTGCTCCATTTGGCATAAAAACAATCTGCTCTCCTACTGTGCATCGGTCAGGAGTCAGCAGCTTTCCATTCCCTCACAGAGCATTTAAAATGACCGTAGATATTTGTTGCTGCACCTCACATTTTTATGCTGATGCTATCAGGAAAATTTAAACAAACATACTCAAGCCAGCACAAGAGGAGAGACCAGCCCTCTCTTATTCATATAATGAAGGAATTCTTAAAAATGATTTCCAGAAGACCGGGTACTACAAAAATACAGCGTCAGCACTGTAAGAGCTTCACATAATACATGTTGTGGGCACCAAAAACAGGGCCTTATGTGTGTTATTGTGAAAATATTAGTATGGAAATCCCCCATCTGGGGGATTCAGAGTCACAAAATTGTCAGGATTCGCAGGCACCTCTGGAGATGGGTCCAACCCCTCTCTCCAGTCAGGGATGGATGCAGCAGATTGCTCAGGACTGTGTCCAGTCAAAAATTGGGTATCTCCAAGGATCACCTCCAAAAATTGAGTATCTCCACAATCTCTGTGGGTGACCTCCTTCAGGATGCAATGACCCTCACAAAGAAAAACTGTTTTTCTTGTGTTCAGATGGAATTTCCTGTGTTACAGTTTGTGTCCGTTGCCACTTGTTCTCATGACATTTAAGCAGTGTGTGTGTGTGATTTTAACCTTCCGTCTATATTGAATGCATTCAGCAGCCTTTGGGAAAGAAAAAAAAAAAAAAAAAAGGGAGTATGATTTGGATATGTATTAAGCAGGTAGTGCACCTAGGTTCTCTACTTCCAGAATGACTTATTGCAGAAAGCACTATATCAGATGGGAATAACACCATCTCCACTACTACTGGTTCTCTGGCTGTTTTTAAAACTAAAACAGAACACTCAGGTTTTATTGGGCATTTTCTAACTCTGTCTCCTAAACTAGAAGCTTATGGACATTGGCAGCACATAACCCAGGGTCTGAATCCCACGAGGGCTTCATTAGGAGCTATGAGCTTAGCCACTCAGAACAGCAGCAGACTAACAAATTTATAGGCCTAAAATGCCTAGCAAATTTAGGATTAGCCCATTGCTGTGGATGGTTTCACAGACAACAATTTTGGACTTAAGAAAAATTCTCTTTTACGTGCTAAAACACTTTTGCAGTTCTGAGTTTGTACGCTTGTATCATTATGTAAGTTACCAGGTAAGAAATATTTTGCTGGTCTTTCCTAAATAAAGTAGAACGTTTTCTTTACAAAATATGACACGGGGTGATCCTGCAGAGCAAATGGAAATATTCTCAAGGAAAATCTCCAGCTTAAAGTGAAAAAGATGAGAAGATAACAAAGAATAGGAGACTACCGTGAGTGTGAGAATTTAGGAAAGGAAAAATACCAAAAGAGAAAGACAGTTAAAGAGATCTGTGAAAAAGCAGCGGTTTGGAAAGGGAAGGTTTATCATTCAAGTTCACAGCTTCTCCTTGAATAATTCCCAATTAAGGTAAGAGCTTTAAATTCAGTGGTTTTGCCAGTTTTTTTTTCCCTATAACCATTACATCTTGATCAGTCACCTCTAATAGGACTTCTAGGCAATTACCATGAAAACAATTAAATTGATAGGAATGAATTTATCATGAATTTTAAGAGCACATTTCTGCTCTCTATATTTGTTGTTTTCCGTTTTATCCCTCCCATTTATTTCTCCAATGGCTTTTCACAGCCTCTTCTATTCTTATAGGTTCTTGTAATAGCAAGATTCAGCTGACTGGGGTGGCTGTGTGTGTCTACATATTTTAAAATAATCTGAACCTCACATCTTAGGAGGCTGGCTTAGAGTTTTGAATCTCTCTTTGGGTTGTGCAGCCATCCTCTGTGCAAACAGCTGTTATCTCCTAGCTGCAATCTCTGCCAAATCCCCTCTTCTGCACTCGTCATGGAGAAGCAGGATGTGGAAGGAAGATGGGAAAACAGCTGCTACCCTAACCAAACATAGCCCCTCTCTGGTGGCAGACACCAGATTGGGAAGCCCCAAGTCCGGCACTATTCACCAACGTCAGGATCACCTCTCCGTAATTGCTCCCAGCTCCCTATCAGGCCTAGCCTCATGTCCATGCTGTCATGCCCCATACATGTGTCATGCTGCTCACACCTACTGTGACAGACCCAGGCCAAGGAAAGAGGCCCTACGTACATCTCACTGCTACTCATCTGACTGTGCCGACAGCCTCTGCAGAAGGCTGTTCCTTGCTCACTGACGCAGTGCACACTTTTCTTTGCTTGGAAGCATGTGAAAAATTTTGGTCATGGCATCTGCTAGGAGCACCTCTGGTAATGAATTATTCCAATACCATGCAAGCAAGCAGAGATTCATCCCCACCAAATCCCAGAAAAGAAAACAAAGGAGTTGCTGTTTAAGGCAGAGACCACTAAAGCCCTCTTCCACAGGACAGTGTCCCAGAAGGACCGTAGGACCAAGTTGGATACTCATGTATGCCAACTCATGAGGGCATGCACAAGTTGTATCTGAAGAAGCAACAGTGCCAGGCACTGCCCACAGCAAGGACCATAGATACCAGCGCGCTTTGTAAGACGATTTGTCAGGCAGGAAGAGGACATTAACTTTGCCTGTGACGAAGTTGGGCCTCTGAAACAAGTATGCACTGAGCACATATCATCTATTTGCAAACCCAGAACCCACAGTGCTCTACCTGGCCCTTCAGGAAAGAGGATAGAACCCTCTGAATTAAGGCAATTGCAGGTATCTTCTGAGGAGCACTGGTTGTGAAATGGTCCCATCTACGGCTCTTTTCTATCCTCCACTTCCATAATATAAGTACCCGACTACGCACTCTTCCATGAGCAAAGAGAATTTATGCTACTTTACCATCCTTGCAACCTGAGGTCAGTTCTTCATACAAAAGAAGTCCATCTCCAAACCAAATTTTAGTCTAAATGTGGCTGAAAGTACAAAATATTTGCCAAGGAAAGCTTGAAATATAAAAGTTAGCTATTCCAGTCTGTCTTCTGAAAATTATATATAAGTGGACAGATCCTTACTTGAAGTGAGCTCAAATGTTTCCTCATTCTACAAGGAGTTTACAAGGACATTATTTTCTCTGAATTCCTTTTTATTTGTGATCTTCAGCAGTGACACGGTTATTGGACAGTGAATTACCCTGGAGTGCTCGACTGCTGCTTCAAGTCACATGCAGGATGAATAGCAAATGAATAGCTCACTTTTGGTATATATATATGTTAAAAATAAAATGGCAGATGTTAAATATTAGTGCAAATGTAGGCAAGTACTAAAAAAGAAATACATGAACTAAGGAAACATTCACACCATCTTTTCCCTGGCTTCTAATACCAAACACTCAGACTTAAATTAAAAGTCCGTTTTTCTGAATACTAAATTCAGAAAGTCAGAATGCTAAATGTTAAATCGGACCAAGAAAATTTGTCATTTCTTTTTATGGTCCTGCTTGTTACTATAGTATTACCAATGACATCACTTTATAGCTCTGATTTCCAGCAGCAACACTCGCCAAAAATTAATCAAAGGATTTAATCTGCACTACAGCAGCCGCGAATAGATAATAGAAGCTTTTTGCTGTGTGAACTTGCAGAACAGAACAAGGAAAACTTCACATGGCTCTTCTGAATGATTACCATGTAAACAAAGATAAACAAGCTATTCCTCATGTTGTAGCCTCGTACTAGTAGGGAATAGCTGTCTGGAGCTGCCACCTGGCTGGGATTTTTTATTGACTTTTTCTTTCTTGTTGTTGTGCTTCACTCCTCCTTTACATAAAAAGCAACCTGAGGCTAACTGGGGGGGTCAAAGGGGAAGAAGTGACACTGCTGTGAGTTGTGTCATACTTGTTAAACTTAATAAAAACAGACAAATTAGTGAAAAGTGGACATGTATGTATAAAAAAGCAGACATGTACATATACTGGAAAGTCTAGCTGCAGTAAAAAGGAACCATTTGGCACTTTATCCATGGGCATCTCCAGAAAACCAAACAGCACAGGATTATGTAGCTATGTTTAGCTAAATTTGCTCTAAACAGTGGATAGAGATTCCATTTTCTCAGAAAACAAACAAACAAAAAACATGCACCTCTAGCCAAGAATTTAAACTTTTACTCTCACTTGAAACAGGGTATAGAGCAGTGTGGTCAAGTTCCTCTTGAACGCATATACGTCACAGGTTGCCATAATCTGTTTGCACCTCACCCTTAGTATAGTCATTCCTGGCTTTTTCTTTCACCTTTCTCTAGAAGGGTCCTGGGGTTTACGATTCCTGTACACGATTCTCTATGCAGAGAGATGTGACATATGAAAAGCATCACTTCCAAGCATTGCACTTGCAGGAGGGTGACAAATCCCACTGTTTTTGATAAGTCAAACCATATGGCAGAATGTTCCCTGGTCCTATTCAGCAGGTGGCCATAGAGGAACCCAGCAGGACTCAGTAATGCTCCTGCCATTGGGGCTCTATGCATCTCTTTGAAGTTATTTGTTGGGCTATACTGCTTCTCTAGACGCATTTCAAACTGCTTTAATCCCATCTAAGCCAGTTTTAACCTAGCTTCAAACAATATTATTTAAGGCTATAGTTCTAAAATGACACAAAATATTACAAGTAAATCCTACTTCACAACTACATTTCCCAGGGGCTCCTTTCCATAAATCCAGTTAATTTTCAAACCTTTCAAATTTTGCATTAATATTTCCTCAAAGCAGATTCTCTCTTCATTCCCTCCAGAGGAAATGAATCTGTGGAAGTAGCATGATCTATGGCATCTTTAGTGCTTTTAGCCTCTTTACTTCATTCTTCCGCAGAATCAAGCTACATTCTGGTTTTGCTGTTGTTGTTTTTCCTCTGACATACCTCTATACTGAGGTCATGAAACCTTGAGCACACAGAAGCTTCTCACAGGACATGCCCACTTTCTATTCACTTTAACAATGATCAGCAAATAATGCTTTTAAATCACTTCTATTGCGTAAGTGAGAAGTTCACTTTTTAATGGTGCACATTCTGATGATGTGTATATATTAAGCTACTGGATTTTTAAAAACTGTAATCCTCTGCCTCAATATCATTAACTTGAAAAATTGCCTAAAAATCAAGTCTAGGCAGAGAAAATTAAAATCCAATATTCAATATTAAAAATGGATGCAAAATTAAGACATTTATTATAGTCAGTGTAGTCTTGAGCACTTGCCATCTCATATTCTTTTGACTGTGCTCAAAAATGAACACCCACAAGATTATTATTTCCAAAGATATAGAAAAAGATCTATTAGTTTCCTTACTTCCAGCACATACTGCATACTTTCCTCCTACAATCTTTTTCTCAGCTGTCTGAAAAATTGAATGTTTATAGACACAAGCTACCACATACAGAGTACACAAGCTACAGTACAGACAGAAACTCTCCACCACTTAACAAGTTTCAAGGGAGAGGTACTTTGAATTACTTTGCCTTGCAACGAAAGATGGCAAAACTAGTTCAAATCCCTTTGTATTTGCTAAGGAGTAAGAGCAACAGCAAGTTTACCACAGATTAGACTGCTTTGAAGTACCTTGTTTGCATGCCTTAAACCTTGAAATACAAGCTTTTCTTTAAACCATAAAAACCAAGAGTCAGAACAACTACTTATCTTGAAAGCTGTAGCTGAAGGTCAAACCGGTGTTTAGTAAATCAGGAACCTTGAAAAAGAAGGAGACAAGGCCAACCACAACCAAGTAGATCTCCAGAGGGCAAAAACTACTCAAAACCTGTTTTTCCCTTTTTTAATATTTCAGGGGTATAAAAAAGAACTGGCTTCCCACCTTACAAGCCAAGGTCCTTCTCTATTGCTTTTCAAAGATACTTCTGTGTATATCATTCAAGTCAGTTTAATGAAACTCAGTTGAACTTTCTTCAGACTGGCTTGAAAATAACTATCCACACCTGTGTCTGCTTTACACTATCTGTGTCCCATTCTGGTGAACAAGGGAAACCATCTCCAACTTGCATATTACCTTGCTTCCAGAGAGGGCCTAGGACAGTTGCCAGTTTACAAACGAATCCTTCTTGTTTTGTTTTTGTTTTGTTTTTGTTTTTCAGTGGGATAAGGATTATAGGCTATAGTTAATCTCCTGTGTCCCACTTTACAAATCTTATTCCATTACTGAATGGAATGGAGCGGTACAGAGGGAGTTCCAGACGCACCAACAGGAGTGAAAATGCTGGGAAGTGGAGAAAGCGAGTGTCCTGAATAAATTTAGGAAGTGAAGGATGTAAGCAAGCCGGGGTACACAGAAGGGAGAAGCTGGGGCAGCAGGTGACAGAATAGCCTGTACTGCCACCCCTGAAGGCCTACCTGCTTTCAAATAGCGGGGGACAGCAACAAGCTTAGGGCTCTTGACAGCATTATGATCAAGGGTGAATTTGCAGAATGCAGAGTTCCTCTAGGAAGTGGACGATCCCACTGTTTCTACGTCTGAAGTAAAGTAAAAGCGCTGACAAGGAAAGGCACCTTTCTCACAGATCCAGACATAAGAGAAAGGGGGAGAACCTTCCGCACCAGCCATTTCTCTCTGATTTATTTCAGTGACAATAGATTTAGGAAGTTAAAACCACAGCACAACTGCACTGCATTTTTAGTGCAACTACATCTCCTTACAAAGTTTACCTGAACTCTTTTTTTCTTTTTTCTAAGACCTCCAGCTGCCTGCACACAAGTCCTTACATCTCTCTCTTCTAAAAACTCTTCTGAAAAGTATGATGCCTGCCTTTTCTCATCAAGTTGTTACTTTTCCAGTCAACCTCTTGGGGTGACCAATTTTCAAGTAATGGAAATCTGCTGTCATAGTAATGTGGGAATCTTCTCTGCACCATACCAAATTGTCTTCTGATCCAGAGAAGGTCTAATAAACATATGTCCAAATTCTTGCTTTTCAAGTACTGTTTTCTCCCCAAAACTTTAGTGTTGTCATACTCCTACACTCTTAGCAGTGGATCCTGAGTTAGAGACCTTTTTCTCCCTCCTTGTTGAGAGAAAGGTACTCCTGGCTTCTATATGAGATTAGTATTTTTATGGGAATGATTCTGCCTGGGAATGATCAGCAGTAACCTGCTAAAAGAGGCAGTTAAAACAGGTTGGGGAAACTGGGGAGAGACAGGTTGTGTTTCTTCTATTTTTTTTTTTTTTCTTTTAAAAATGGATAGTTTATTAACCCGGTATAAACTGTTGACTGAGTACAATTGAGGGGTTTGGCAACACCTTGTAAGTGATGATGGGGAGGGATTTGTAACTTTTTAAACTAAACTTGACACCAAAAGAGTCAGGACATGGAACCACAGTCTCTTCCATATCTTTGTAATACGGAAATGAACTGTGCTTTAGATGAAATTCATGGATAAAGCATGTGATTTATATTCATAGGCTTTTATTGTGTCTCTGGGAATGTGTCAGTCACTCACTGATCCTGTAAATTACATTTCAAAGAGCAGTTGGGCTTGCAAATAGGGTCTTAAAGTAGAGCTAGGAGTATAGTTTACAGATGGCAGTAGGTGAAGCAAAGCCCCCGGAATCATTACTTTCCAATTGTAATACCACCCACCACTACTTACAAAGATAAAGCAGCAGACTGCAGTAGCTAAGAGCTGCTCAAGATGAAAACAAATTCAACAAACAACATATAAAACTAATCAAATATTGAATAATCGCTATTTTTAGATTTAAATGTATCTTATTCATATAACTGAATGATGGCTTTGTTCAAGCATCTGTGAATATCTTCTATTTATTAAATTGTGTATATCACTGGGTTTATCTGTACAATTGTATAAAAGTACAAAAATGCACTTTTGCTCTTGCTAAAAGTCAGTGTTAGCAATATACATTGGTGTGGAATTGCCTCTCTGCATATGCCAAGCAGTTTTGTCTACTTTAACTTAGGTATATAGTGCTGACTTGAGCATTCATTCCCTCATCCTTACTGCTACCCTGTTAGCAGCTGTACTTAGCACGGCAGGGTCTTTCAGATCATATATAGTTCTCTCTCAAGCACAGCACATCCACGTGGTGTCTAGACTGAGATTAACTTATCAGACATCTTCATTCCTGACGTTAGTGTTCACAGACCATTATTTCTAGGTGAGACCAGGCCACAGTTCGGCTACCAAACGGCTTCAGAAACAAAAAAGTTCTTGATGCGGCATGGTGAAGACCAACCTCTATTACAAAAGCATGAGCTTCACATAGCATTAATTCTAAAAGACCCAAGTAAACTGCTCTCTATATGTCTTTCATAGATCAACATATTTGTACACAGTACGTTTCACTGTTATGTTATGAAACAAACTAGAGATGCCTGAAGAAACTAAAAAGATCTCATAAAATTGAACTCTAGTCTGTCCTTCCAGTGCCTAATGTAGATGTATCTTTTGTGATTTACTGCCATCTGTATAGACAGTATACTACTCTTTCTTTTCATGTTGGAATTTTTTTTTATTATTTTAAAACAGAAAGGATTCCACCAGGCAGAACAATTGAAGTACTTTCAGCAGTAGGAATGCAAATTTCATCCAGTGTAGTTTGTACAGATCCATCAACTCTATGGGACAGATGAGTTTATTCTTCAACTTCTTTATTTAGACTGGCAAGCAGAGTAAAAAGGATTGGTAGATTCCTTCTATATTAAAGTGGTAAATATTACATGAATTTTTGGTACCGTGGTCAACTGATTTCACATTTTAGATGTACCCCCCCCTCCTTTTTCTAGTATCTCTGGGTATTCTACATTTTTAGTTTTTTATGATGGTCTGTTTCTATTGATTGGAAATAAGCATAATTTGTTTATTTCTGAAGAGATCTCAAGCGCATTTCAATGCATTTTGCTGTAAGTAAGGGATTTAACAGAACAGCAAAGGCTTTCATCAAAAACCTCAGCTGTACTCCCTTCTGAGCAGCACAGCTGATGGAAAGGCACTCTTTCACGTATCCTTGTCACAATAAAATATACGTCCTATCTTTTCAGTATTCAATCATGATCATCTTCACTGCTCGCAAAGCGGAAAGACCTGGAAATGAGTTCTGCTTCCTTTTTGACTGTGCAGATGAGTGATTTCTTCTTATTCTAGCATCACCCATTACTTTCTCTGGCTTTGTAGCTGTCCTGAATCATTTCCCCCTGCTCCTGAGCTTTCAGCAAAATTAGAGAAATTGAAATGGTTCAAAGGATCAAACTTGAAGACACTTGCACTGAGGCACAAAGTTACAAAGGTTAGAAAAACAACAGTGCTATTTGCATTCTGGGCAGAAAGTCACAATAACTTTTCTTTTTCCTCCTTTCCCGCTCCTCTGATTTTAGTGGCTTTCTAAACATACTTCTATTAACTCTTCATAAGCCTAGGAGGAAGAAAAACATTGTAGTTTTTCATTACAGAGTTTTCCTCTTATTCTTTATAACAGATTTGCAAGTAATTTTTTGCAGGTGTAACTTTCTCTACCTTAAGCATACTTGTCTCCCAGAAACGTTGCAAAAAAACAGGATGGTGCTTAAAACGGCATGGTTCTTAAAAATATAATAAAGGATGAGGGAAAGAATTGTTTCAGTGCCGAGGAAGAAATTACCACCCTGAGGGATGTCCTACATTCCTATTTTCACCTCACATACAACACTTTTTTAGGCATTAAACTTTAAATTCAAAGACTGTACTTCCCTACCTTCTCTTCCTAGGATTTTACAGAAGTTTCTGAAGTTGTCGTCTACATTAGCTGAGTTTGGGGTCCATTCAGAAAGTTCTGCCCAAAGAATATGAAACAGAAGAGGTGAAAACTGTACTTAATATTCTCAACATGCAGCTAGTCAGAGGAATAGGAAAAAAAAAAGACAGGTCTTCTCTCACACAAAGTCAGCACAGAAACAAGAAGAAAGAAACTTGTCATCGAGTCTTTTTCTCTAGAGAAGGGAGAATTGAGAAGAGACATGACAGTGGTCTTCAAACACATGAAATACCTCTACAAAGACAAAAGAAATCCTTGTTACCATGACCTTTGTGGAGAGAGGAAAAGTAACTACATCAAATTATGGAAAGTGAAATATAGGTTAGACATCAGAACAGACTTTTCCATAGTAAAGACAACTCTGTATCGGAGGAGACTACCAAATATCCATCAGTGAATTTTTTAAAGAACATTTTAGATAAGAATCAGTCAGGAATGTTATGGCTATATCTGAAGCTGGGTAATGGGCTAAACAGTTTCTTAAGATCCTTCCAGTCTAATACTTTTTTTAATGACTTTGTGATAGCGCATACACTTGTCACTTATTCAAGTCCTGGACATGCCTTGAAAATAAAACTAAACAAAAGCCTAGAACTATTACCTCTACTTTCTCAAACAAACAAACAAACAAACAAAAGCAACAACAGAAAAACCCCTGCAATTTTTCCTTTCGATCAAAAACCCAAGCAGGAACACTTAAACTGCTGTGTTTTGTAGAAATATTGTAGAACTGAAAGTCGCTTGCCTCCTAAAAATCATATTCTGCAGTGTCCTATTCAATCCATTGCACTTTTGTACGAGAAAGCATAACAGTACCATCAGATTTCCACATTTTCCAGAATACCCCCTCTAGGTCCAAGAGGGTCCAAACTGCCCCTGGTATGGAACATGAGGTAAGTGACAGAGACAGCAGCAGAACGGTCAATAACTCAGTCCTTTTATGAATAACTATAGAATTACTTTTTCAGATACATTATATATTTGTTCTTATGACTGAATAGCTTCCCCTTATTACTGAAGCTATTCTCCTCAAATAGAGGGGAAAGAACAGCAGGATACAACAGCAAGGGAACAAAAACAATAACTTTCTTGAAACATGGTCAAAAGATTTTGGATTTCATGGTTGGGTTGCTGATGTCTCAAGGGATCCTCATCACACTGCAAGTTATATAAGTCAGCGCTAGCAGAAAGCAGTGGACTAAAAAAGCATTCTTAAAGATAAATGCATGCCTTTCATATACTGAGTTTGCACAAAAAAATACAAAAAATGTAGGCAGAAAAAGCCTTTACAGGGAATACAGACATCTAAACTTACAAGAACAACCCAGAAAATCTCTAATATTTTTGCCTAAGTTCTTGAGAACCACAAACCACAATGTTTTCTCATTTCTCGGTGCTCATTTTCTGGCTCAAGTTGCTTCTCAGGCAGAATGTCATCATTCGGAAATCAAGTCTCCTAAGTGCCCAGTCTGCTGGGCATGTGTGTCTATGTGCCTGCTTTGCTGCTGTACTCTGGATTGGCATTAAAAGGTACAGCAAAAGCACCACAGACCCCTTTTGGCACTAACTCCAAAGCGATGAACTGTGACAATGCTAATGTAATTTTAACCAGTTGTATAAAGCAGCATAGAATACTGCTGTGAGATCACCTCAAAATATATGTTTTACTGGATTCCAATTCAGGTTGAATCTTTGCGAAAACCCTGAACTGCCTTGCATAGACCACTTAGGTCCACATCAGCTTGAGAGGAAAAGCTCAGAGTTTCTTTGTTGTGATCTTGCCAGTTTTCCAGGGACCTTAAAACTATACAAATATAGGTTAGAGCTATTCTTGGAATTTCTGCTGCCTCTCCAATACAAGGCCAAGAAAGCATTGGCACAAACTGGTCCATCATTTCAGACATTTTGAACAAGTTCCTTCAAGGCCTTAACCCTCCTGCAACAGAATATCTTGAACTCTTTGGCCACCTTCCTGCAAAGCAGCAGGAACAGTGATGCATTATTATGAGACCCTCTTCACTAGACTATGGTAGGAGCATATATTATCACAAATAAAAGGTCCAGACATGTCAGTATGCTCCTAGCCTCTAATGACTGCCCACCTTCTGTCCTGAATCAATACATACAAAGCTCTGCAACTGATTCAAGATTCCTAGTTGCCTGTTGGTCAGTATGTAGCTTACACAGTTCTCAGATATTGGCCATTTTTGTCTCCTAAAATTGTGAAGGAAAACCTCTTTATTTTAAAAATTACACTTTTCTCTTTTAAACTTCAGAAATACCCTCCTAGGATGATGCTTGCACCCTGCTTCCAGCCAATGTCTGTGCTGTAGGGACATTTCAGTGACAGAGCATTTATTGGAAATGACAGCATGACAGATGGCAGGGCAAACCTCTTCAAACCTAGTTCCTTACACCTTAGTAAATGGCCCATCTGATGCCAAAGAGCGTTTTACTCATGCCCACAAAGCCATGTGTTCTATGAAAGTCTTCCCAATCCTAAAGATATGACAGCAGCATCTCACTTGTCATAAGCAATACTATGCAGGCACCAAAAGGTTAATAAAATATCTCTGGTATGATATATGTTGCACAGGTTCCCTAGCTGAAGAGCTAGACAGAAAGAAAGGGGAAAAACAGTGTAAGTGGAAGAGAAAGAAAATTAAAGATATTGAGGAGAACATCTCAGAAATTATCTCCCATACATCTGCCAGGAAACAGTGCTCCACCACTATGAGGCCGCAGAAGACAATATTGCCTTTAGCAGAGTATCTTTCAGTAGCCATCTGCCAAAATTAGGAAATCAGTAAAACAAGACACAGAGGCATAGGTATCCACTGCAAAGAAAAAAGTATATTTTTGCAGACACCAACAATGAAGCCCAAAGAAAACAACACCAACAACTTCTGAGGCTTTCTGCTTCACTGCATATGAATTCTAACAAAAGTAAAGACAAAATATAAGTTAGAAAACATAGATTACAGATACTTTGACAAGGCTTCCTCTGTATTGGAATTTTGCTCTACACTTACCATCCAAATTAAAACTCTGAATTTAAATAGCATGATGTAGTATTTCTTTGTTTTCCTCCTTTGCTTGGAGGAGATCAGAGGAAGCTGAAAGCCAAATGTTTGGGTCTTAACACAGTTTGGTTCCTCCCTTTGCTTACCTGGACTTACCTGGGAGATGCGCAGGAACAAGGGAATGCTTCAAGGGTGCAGCAACATTCAGAATCACTCATGGGAATTACGGTGAAGTATGTAATGATTTAGTTGCTACTTGCTCCAAATACATTGTTTTCCAGTGTGCCAGGGCCTGGGACTCAAGTGAGGAGTGCCATATTCAGAGTCTCCATCCAGCCAGGGTGAGGGACTTTCATAGTTCATTGCACTTAGGCATTGCCCCAGAAGGCAATACTGTCTCAGAGACCAGCTGCTCTACCAAGAAAGCAGGAGCTCCGTGGCAGCTTGATCTAGGGGAGAAGAAAGGAAAACGTTACACCTATACCTTCATGAGGATAATTATGGCTGGTTGTGAGAATCAAAGGCAAAAAGAGGAGGCCAGGCAATCTTTATCTGGAAAATTCATTGGATGAGGTGGCTTCGTACCACGAGTACAATGAAAATGGACAGATAAAAGGTTTGTAAATGAAATGCATATGCATGGCTGAAAACCTGTAAGAGTCCACTGTGCTAAACAGTGGCACAAACTTGCTTTTGAATCATTATGCACAGAAGTGATACCCAACCCTCCAGCCCCTAACTGTGCTGTAGGTTCTGGAGGCAGCCGGACCATTCTTCCCCTTATGCCCGCTCCTTCCAGTGGTTATCTCTTGCAAGCTTATCTTCACTTTTCTCGTAGTCCCTCCTCACCTTCTCTTTATGTTTCCAGCTTATGTTGTTTCCTAGGGCATAGACCAAACGCATGCTCTTCTCAGCTAGCATCTCCTGCATCTGGAAGGCTCCCAATCTGTAGATATGTTTGCAAGGCAGTAAAAGAACAGCTGCACAGAGTCAATCCAAAGTTCAATCCAGCTCAGCATTTTAACTTGGAGAATCCAGTAAGGATAGTGTATAGTACCAGATATAAGACAGAGAGTAGAAAAGTAGGACAAGAAATTTGTGATATTTCCCCAAAAGGGAACACATTAAACATTTTGTCTTTGCATTAAGTAGCCTCAGATAGAATTTTATTCCATCAGTTAGTTCAACTGCTTTTGGAAGCCCTGTAAGTGCTCAGGCTACACTGGAGGACAAGGCACTGCATGGCTCGAAGTCTATGGGATCTCACTAAATAGAGCCCTTATGGGGAATGCACCACGTAGCCCCGTCATCTTCCCCTTCTTCAATTCCCTGCACTAAGACATGGAGTTTGCCAGACATCTCCTGCTCTGTAAATTTAACCAGTCTAATACAATTGTTAAGACATTAATGGTCTAGGTGAACCAAGGGACAGATGAAGGCTGTTTTAAACAGCACCGCTCCAACTTCCCCCTTCCAGGTACCCAACTCAGGAATAACAATCTTGCAAAGCACCTGTTTGCTAGGAAGCTCCTATAAATTGTGATTTGACCAAGCAGCTTTGGGATGTTGGATATGAGGCAGGAGCATTAACAGCCAGAATTTTTGAAGAGCAGACCAACAACAAAAAGGGGCAAATGGCAGAGGAGGATCTTATGTGAAAGGCCTAGTTCCTATGCTCTGAAACAGCCTTTGGGGTTTTGACTATCATGTGGTACATCTACTTGTGTGGTCTAGTGCAGGGACAGGAAGAGAAGAGAAATTCAGAGTTGTGGGTATCCTTTTTTTCTGACACGTTTGGCAAAGCATCTGAAAGGATGGAGGCAACTGTCCCATATTCTCCATCAGAGAGATGATTTATCCCCAGAACTAACATAGAAAGTCTTTGGTAAGCAAAAGTGGTCATATTTACGCAAAAAAATATATACAAAAAAAAGAGAGTGATACAAACTTTTTTTTTTTTTTACTATATATCGGTGAATCAGACAAGAGCTGACTCCTTCCATCCATTTGTGGTTTCTGAAGTGACTTGTTTGTGGATTCATGCCTTGCATAAATTGAAATCAGCAGGAGCATCTACTCCTAGACATAATCTGGCTGCGTCTGCTGCCAACAGCAATTACAGAAACTCATGGGGTACATTGGCTGTACGTTACTGAAACAGATGTCAGTTGTAGCAACAAAGGGATGAGGCTGAATTTCATAGTGCAAGTAGCCCTGAGTACCATATACGACTTCAGTAGATGCAGCCATAAATCATATCAACAGCTGAAACCCTCATTCACATCCAGAGCACCCCCTACTTCTATTTATCTCATGCAATTGCATACAAATCTGAGTGTGTATGTTTGTGTATGTATATATATATGCATATATACATATATGGAGAGAGAAAGAAATATTTTTATTATTATTATAATTGTTTTTAATTTATTTCCTGTGCTGGGAACCTTACCACAGGCATGTAAAGCAGAGAGGTAGAGATGTGAGAATAAGCAAATAGAAGCACTGCTTTTACAGCAGGAGAGTCACTCTAGTAAAAAGGCAATAAAATTGAGATGCATCATACTGTCTGGTTTTTCTGTTTTAATATATTGAGTTTTAAAGCACACAGCAAAAAAAAAAAAAATCAGCAAATTCTGAGTTATCTTTCATACAAATGTGCATCCTCTTTTAATATAGATGCCAGCTTAGCATACATGAAAAGAGGAAAGCATCTGTAAAATACACTACTTGAAGGAACAGACATAAGTAGGTTTACCCTATGTTAAGATCAGGTCTGAGCCTACCTCGACTTGTCTCATATTCACAATTTTATGGCCATAAGTCCAGCCTGCAGTTCTTCCAAGCTAAAGTTTAAAAATTCTGCTTCCTCTTAAGATGCGAGTGGGATCTGTTGCAGAGTCAGTTTTAGCAGAGCTTTGTAAACAGCCGAAGTCAGGCTTGGGATCTGAAAATTCTTTCAGTTCCAAAAATACCAAGTGGCAGGTCAGCCCAGCTCCCAGAGCATGGCCTCTATTCTCTGCAGGCACCTCTTCCCTCTTGGAGAAAGCTACGTGTGTCGCCTGTTTCATGCACTATCTCGGGAGCGCCAGAGCACAGTGCAGAAATGCTTGCCCCTGCACTACCAATTATCCCACCGAGCACCAGCAAACAACTTGGTACTTCTGAAGGAGTTCAGCAAAAAACACATATTTCCACTACCAAGGAAAGCATTCACATCTCCAGTAACTAAATGAGGCAGGGGACTGCCAAAAACATTGTCTACATAGAATAAAGGCAATCTGAAAGATTTTAATGAAATGTCAATAAGCAGTCTAACACCACCATAAAGACAGATTAGTTTTTCATGAAATTTGATGAACTATTTGCTGAAACAATCTTCCGTTATCTGCACAGATCGGGACAACCATCCTCCTGGCCAGAAGAGGACCTCAAAAATAGTAAAGCTGCAGGGGAAGAACAGTGCAAGAGGAGGTGGAGTGGGACTGAGTGCGATCTTCAAGGCAGATAAAACATACATCTTATAAAGCTGTGTCTGCAAATCAATCTTAACCAAAGACCAGCAACATACCAGTCCACATGTTGTGAGGAAAATGTCTTCTAACCCTCTGCTTGGGTGACAGTTTGGCCGTGCCTGTGTCACCTTCGCTTTGTGCCCACAGGGAGAGAGCTGTTCATGTTGCCAAGCTGTCTGTGCAGTGCCAGGTGCTGTTTGCTTAAAGAACAGTAGCCACCCTAAGCGTTTTCCCTCTCCTGCTTTTGCTGCTACGATGTGATTTGTCTTTCTGTGCTCCTAGGAGCTGTGCGGGGAGGCAGGAGAGGTGAAGCCTTTTGGCACTACCTAAAACAGAGCATGGCACAGTTCCAAACCTCCTCAAGCGTCCAATAAAAGCAGCATTTAAAGCCAAAGATCCTGTCAACTGCCCATTTACTTCCCTTCCTAGGCTGTGCTGTCCTTGAGGTGAATTAAGATATGCACATTTTTTCATATTCTGTTTGAGCCACTATTATCCTACCTGGAGAATGAATAGATTTTATGGGTTTTGAAGTAAATGGGTTATATTCTATATATTTTTAGATCTCTAAAAAGGCGAGATGTTTGCAATGCCTGACCTTGTGAGGACTTTGTTAAAGAAATAACAGATAGGGTACCATACTAGAGAGTTAGAGACAATTTTGGCCTCAAGCCTTTCTACTCTTCTGCGTGCTGGCCACTACCCCTTTAGCTTGACAGGTGGCAATGAATATTAGAAGAGTCAATCAAAATAATGAGCTATTTCTATTTATTCCTATAAAAGATACTTTATGGACATTTACTCAAGTCCAAATACTATCTCTGATTCCATGTTACATCACATGATCACTCTTAAAAAGAGCAGAGTAAGGTACTTCTTGACACATAAATAATAATATTTAACATTGCAAGAGTGTATGCCTCTCAAAGTTCAAAATAAGACTAACAAATTGATGAGAGTGATCAGTAGTGTTCAGTGACACAGTCTGATGGAGGTTGGACAGGTCCCTGATGAGTGGGAACTACCCCAGCTAGACAACTGGATAGCCAAAGGGAATCTCCTGGCACCCAAAGGAGGAAAAAAAAAAAAATATATATATATATAAAAAAAAGGCAGCTAAACACTAGGAAGATAGAAAAACACTTAATAAACTGGATTCAGTTAAAGATCCATAAGTTGTTTGCAGCATGTTCTGAACACTACACACAAATATACTTCTGACCTTCTGTCGAAGCTCCACCTTGATTCAGCCTCACTGAATGGACACATGATAAAGAATACTACTAGTGCTTCCAAAAATAAAAGTGCTATATGCTGGAAAAATCATCTGGAAAATATAGCATATGAATTCCATTTTCCTGGATATTTATTTTCCAAAAATATGAAAAAAAAAATGGAAAGGAGTGTAAGATTGATTAGGATTCTGTTTCATGCCAACTACTGAAGTCAAGAAACAAGGCAGTAAGAATTTAAGGTATACAAGACTGTTTATTAACTACTTAACGTTTAACAACAGTTTGCTTCATTTGAAACACTGAATTCAGCGTTTAAAAAGAGAAGGGAAACACAGTAAAAGCAGAAATGCTCTGCGGGGTCAGTCAGTGATTCGAAAGGCAAGTACCACAGAAATCATAGAAGCACCGTGCAAAGTTCCTAACGCCACACAGGACGGAAAGTTAAGTTTTTTCCGATGAGTATTTACGTGAAGAAAGCAGACACAATGAAAGGAGTAAGCACTCCCCCTCCTGGCTGCACGAAGTCCGAAAGGCCGCAGGGGCGCCGGCCTTTGCAGAGGCGGCTGCTCCTCGCCCCGCTGCGGCCCCACGCTGCCCCCTGCCGGCCGCGCCGCCCGGCACAGCCCGCGCGCGCCACCTCGCGGCTCATAAAATACGGCCGTTGTAGGGAATAAAAAAAAAAAAAGTCTAGCTTAAAAAACCCGGAAAAGGATAATGCTCGAAAAGGCTTATTCAATAAAGAGGCACAATTCTAAACTATGCAATTTATGTAATTGTCCTTTCCGTGCACGCACTGAGCATGATTTTTCTAGTTACCTCTCACCGTGCCTGGAAGCCAGGCATGAAGCTTCCTACCCCTGTTCAGTTCTGCACAAACGCTACCAGGAGACAACCTTGGCATCGGCACTGGGGAACCCGCCGACTCTGCCTGCACTCATGCATTGAGTCTAACCAGAAACTGACGATGTGGGACAGCGTGCTGTGATGCTAAACTATCAATATATTATTAGCGCCTGCATAACGACTTCCTAAGATGACCACAGTATAGATCTTCCCACCATGCATTTAAAAAATATTAAAAGTTTATCTAGTTAGAAAACTGAAACGACTACTGCTAGCTGAGATTTTAAACACTGTCACGCGGGGTGCAGATCATCTAATTTTATACTCCCACATTCAGGCTACTCGCATTTTCTGAGATGTGCTCCGATTAGAACATCAACTCCAGGCACAGGACACATCCCAGAAGCCGAGCACTGCGGCTGGGGTCAATCAGCCCACCTGCGCTTTCCTGAGGATCCCTACTGGGCAGAAGGGAGTCAGAGCACTCAAAGGAAATATCCATATCCAAATGCCTTGAAACCCATTCTTTCTTAATAGCTATGGATGAGGATAGAAGTTGGAAGCGAGGAAGGGACAGACAGAAGAGTTGGGGAATATCTCCTAAACCATGCACTCTGGGTGGGAATGGGCTCAAACAACAGCTGGGAACACTGTCGAAAATCCCCCTCAGCATCAAGAGTCACAGACTTACAGAACAGTTGAGGTTGGAAATGACCTTGGAAATCAACTAGTCCAAGCCCCCTGCTCAAGCAGGGCCACCTATAGCAAGATTCCCAGACAGCTTTTGAGTATCTCCAAGGAAGAAGAGACTCCACAGCCTCTCTGGGCAATGTGTTGCAGTGCTCGGTGACCCTTGCAGTAAGAAGTTTTTCCTTCCGTTCAGACAGAACGTACTGTGCTTCAGTTTGTGCCTCTTGTCCTGTCACCAGGCTCCAACAGAGTTTGGCTCCAAACGTCTCACATTACAGGGGTACAGCCAGCCACAGATGCCTGCATGACCACCTACCAAGCAACTGAAAATCAGTAGTGACAGGAGGACAGTAACGTGAGGAAATGCTACCGGCAGCTCTGCCTTCTGGTTTCATCCGGAGATGCCTCTGGAGAAATATGTTTGCACACCAGACACACACTGGAAAATGAACAGGACAAATATCAAATTTCTTTGCATGGCTGAAGTAGTACCAGCACTGAATCCCTGCTTAACTCCACTGAACAATTTCGTAGTAGTGAGATGACGAGTTGATGGTGTGATATTTGTATCATGCTCCTTGCACCCTTCCCTCAATTTATCACTTCCTCTGTAGTGACATTCAGAATCAACTGGTACTTGGTGATAGAATCTCTATCAAAATAGACAGTTATCAGAATGGATAGCACTTATAAATAGACAACCCTGAATAGATAACCCTTAGAAAATACAAACGTGGCTCAGGAGAAATAGGAATTAGAAACAAAAGCAAACAGGACTTACTTGTTGAGAGTATAGCTTCACAAACTGAGTCAAAGCCTTGCCTGTGAAAACAAAAATGGTGCTGCTCAGCTAGATGCTTCATTGCTGTGTGTCCATTGGTATATTTCTGGTACCACCATCTGATGTTTCCTATTTTATTGGAAATTTGACCAAACTGGATTGCTGCATTAAAGCAAAAGACACTGCAGCTAGTAAGAATGAAGGCAGTGAAGTCTAATATAAAGGCAACTTTGAATAAAATCAGGGCACGTACAGGAGAACATAAGCATGGAAAACTATTTCCAGACTTAGCAAGCAGTAATTAAGGCTTCCAAGTAAATTCATCCTCCTCAAGGTTATATTTGGAAAAAAGGTGAAGATACTAAAAGTCCAGTATGCTTCAGTCACAGATGAATAGCAGCCTCTTGAGCATGTGGCCTAAAACAGTGTCCAAAGGTATCTTCCACTTCTCTTCACCTCTTTTTCAGAGAAGCC
>VZSV01000017.1:7878573-7894839 GCA_013398735.1 Nothocercus julius
TTTTTTTTTTTTTTCTCTGAGTCTTTGCTGTGTGATGATTTAGTGCAGTAAACTTTGTCACTAATTGTCCCACAAACCTGCCTGATTTTTACTATATTTACTACATAAACATAATGCACAACTCTCCATGTGTTCCTCCCAGCATTGGTTAAGCATTAAGGGCTCACACCGGTTAGTTTGCAGTGAAGGCATCAGGGCATTAATTCCCTGTGGAACTGCAATTAAAACTTCAGCAGATTCTACTGAAATTCATGAAACCACTGTAGCCTGAGACGATCCAAGTTGGGAATATTTTGCCACCTGTTTATCTGCAATGCAGCCACTTACTGCCTTAGTTCTACCAAGACTAGCGGTAAACATGAAAGCTGAGGTCCTTGGATGATCCTTGGATGGGCCGTTGCTCACTCTAATGAGTAAGAAAGATGGGAGTGCATTCTGAACTGACTTGCATGGTTAAATGTTATTACAAATACTTAGGTTGAGTCATTCTACTTTGTAGGTCCTAACGCTGGACCTACAACATTTGTTCCTCAAACTGAAAAGGAGATTACCCCACCAGATCTGAAGGGACACCTAACAAAGGTTGGATTTACCCTTATAAATTTAGGTGTTCCTCCTCAGGTAAATCTCAATTTAGCGTGGTTGTTATTGAAGCACATTCATTTACACTCCCAGACACTTCAATATATAGGCAACTGAAGAATTATTAATCTTTTGCTTTTTCAGTACTATAACCACTTGATCACAGCAGATACATAAAAATCAGATCAACTTGTTGAATATCAAAAGGGCGCTGTTTTTAGAAGTTATTTAAAAAAAAAAAAGGCACTGGGATCTAAATACTACATGGAATTTTAAGAAATCTTTAGTCACACTACTCATGGGCCTGAAAGCTAGTAGGGAATTAAGTCTTTGCCTAATTACTTGCAACATTCAGTGCATACAGTGTGCTGTATTACTATTTATGCAAACATATTACTAGAATGGAAATGCCGAAGAAATACCTGGGAAAAACATAACCTATGCATTAGCATAGGATCAAGGAAAGGTGGCACTGAATAAATTCACAAAGGATGGGGAATTTGTCTGACAGTGACACATTGCCAAGAAATTGATCACGCTGCCAAGACATGCTGAAAGACAACAGGCACAGACGGTTGTTCAAAATTTAAAAGCAGGGAAAAATGCAAAACATCCAGACAAAGAAATAGCACTTTGCATATTCCCTAAGCCCCTGAAGAACTTGCAGTATAGGGGAGCCCATCACTGGAATTTTAAACTTTCGTTTTCTTTGCTCATTACTAACGATTGGTCAAAATGTTAACCTTAGTGAAACTTCCTGTTGTGGTAACTAGAAGAATTGTGTGAAAGAGCTAAGACTCCTAAGGCAGCTCTACTTGCAAAGTGATAAACAAGGCCAATGGGTCCAACCATACACACAGACAGAACCAGGAATAGCCTTGGGGAGAAAAGCAGCCTGGAAGCTGAATAACATTGTTCTGCCCAGGGAAACTGTGGGACTCCTCTTGCAGCACCATCCATTCAAGCAGGCTCCACTTCTTTCTCATCAGCCCCACAGAATCATGGAATGATTATGGTTGGAAGAGACCTTCAAGATCGTCGAGTCCAACCGTAAGCCCTTCAATACCCATGCCTGTTAAACCATGTCTCTAAGTGCCCCACCAACACACTCCTTGAACACTGCCAGGGACGGGGACTCTTCTTGGGCAGCCTGTTCCAATGTCTAACTACTCCTTCTGTGTAGAAAGTTTCCTAATATCCAACCTGTTCCTCCGCTGGTGCAACCTTAGGGCATGGGCAGGTAGCAAACACTGCTTTAAGACTAAAGCAGCAGAGAACCTTTTCTCTCCCCCGCAATAACCACAAGCAGTGGCTTTTGCAGTTGCTTAGAGCACTGGAGCAGAAACCACCCTCCCAGAGCCACCCCCACGGCGACGCCACAGCCCGAATGCCACCAACGGCCGCTCCCGCCACCAACGGCCGCTGCCCCGCGCATGCGCGGCCGCGCCCCACCGAGGCATTTTCCGTTGCTCGCTGGGCGCTTCCGGGTGTCGCGGCCCGGGCGGCGGGGGCCTGGTCGGTGCGGAGCGGAGCGGAGCGGAGCGGGCGCCGACCCCTGCGCGCTGCCGCCTGCAGTGGCATCGGCTCTGCGGGGTGAGCGGCGGCCGCGGGGGCTCGGCCCGCTGCCTTCCGCGGGGGGGAGGCGCGGGAGGGGCCGTTGGGCCGCAGGCGGGCGCTGGGTTGGATCCGTTAACGCTTCTGTTTCTGCGAGGTGTTCGTGCTTTTGGTCCCGTTTTGCTTATCCACAAACCGGCTGCTATCATGAAACACAAAACAAGTGTTTGTTTGTTTGTTTTCCAAGCAGAACATGTTGTTTGCTAGGGATACTATTTTTTTTCTTTGTAAAAGATAAAAATTTAAAATGTGGCTTGGTTTTGTTTCAGCTGTTTTCTTATTTTCTCACAAACTGCTTTAATGTATGAATTCTAATAACTAATTGCCCGGTATTTATTGCTTAGATTCTGTAGGTGCTTTTTTGTTAGTTTGTTTGTTCCACAGTACAGTAGTTTGAGCAAGAACTGCAAGAATACAAAATTTATGCAAGTAAAATACCCTTTTCTTACTATACCTTGCTATATATCACTATAAAAGGTGATTGTTTAGCTCTCCTTATATAATAGGCTTATAGATATTTATGCGGTGCTCATTTTAAACTTTTAATGTTTTCCCCAGGCTTAAGTTCATTTTGTTGTACAAGTCCCTCACTGCCATAATGCGACTAGTAATCCTTGAAGATTATGACCAGGCTAGTGAATGGGCAGCAAAATATATCTGTAATCGTATTATCCAATTCAAGCCAAATCAAGGAAGATATTTCACACTTGGTCTACCAACAGGCAAGTTTTCTTCAAAATCTATGTAACTGACTAATCCTAAAAATGTATTTGCATCTTTGCTAACAGATACCATTTCTGTAGAAACATCCAAAATAGTTACTACTTTTTTTTTATTTTTTTGATAATACTCCCGATATATTTCTGATTTAAATATGATTTTTTTTTTGTTTAAAAAAAATAGTTGTTATAATGATAGATGAAAAATTACAGTTTTCTTTTAATTCTGTTGAAAAACAGTGTAGCAAACTCCGACTATGGAGAGATTTAAATGCATTCTGAAAATGTTGTGTGGATATACAGCATAGTGTCACAACTTTATTCAACAGGAAGTACGCCTTTGGGATGCTACAAGAAGCTGATAGAATATCACAAGAATGGAGATCTCTCTTTCAAATATGTAAAGACTTTCAATATGGACGAATACGTAGGTAAGCTGTGGTGTTACTTACTGGTACACTGAAACTTTCTACGTTAAAATTGTTAAACATATGTAGATGGAGATCAATTTCTGATATGTGTATGCTTTTACATTAGATTTTGTGCATTGTGTAATTTAAGCGTGTGTCTGTCTTGTTTATTCTCAAAAGTGCGAAGAGTTATTACTGGTCCAAGCAGATCCCAGGAAATTCAGTGCTTGTAAAGAACTGAAATACTCTCACAGGAAATACTTTGTCACTTAATATTGTCACTTAATATTTTCTTTTGAAGATCTTACCTCCTTTATGATATTTGTACAAAGTGAATGCACTGAAACAATTACTTTGCCGTGTAGCAATAGGAAGAACTCAAATGTTCTTTCAAATTGTGCTTTGATTTGTTAGAGTGCTTTAAAAAAAAAAAAAAGAAAAAGAAAAAAAAGCTTTGTCTTCCATGCCATGTTTGCTACATGTATAGTAGAATGATGAAGGTGGATTAAATAAATCTTGTAAGGTATTAACTTCACTTTAATGGTTGCAGGGCTTCCTAGAAATCATCCAGAGAGTTATCATTCTTATATGTGGAATAACTTCTTTAAGCATGTTGACATAGATCCAAATAATGCTCATATCCTTGATGGAAACGCTCCAGATCTACAGGCAGAATGTGACGCGTTTGAAAAGAAAATAGAAGAAGCTGGGGGGATTGATCTGTTTGTTGGAGGTATGACAAAACATTCTGTGATCAATTAAAATTCAAACAAATGCACCAGATCTGTAGTTTCTATTTTTAGAAAATTGCTAAGAAAAAAAAATTACTTGCAAATATGGTATAAGAAAGTTCTGTGACTTACAAAAATCAATATGAATATTAAAACCAGACTGGTTGGTGTCCAGTTTCCAATAATAACTTACTCTGAAATAAGTTTTCAGTGTGTTTTACTGAAAGCATGGGGCTAAAGAATTCATCCTTAAGCTTTTCTTTTACAATGTCTGAGGATATCTGTTGACTTGTAGCTCTGGAATGATTTACTTTTTTTAACTTTGAAAAGGCATTGGTCCAGATGGCCACATTGCATTCAATGAACCAGGATCAAGCTTGTCTTCAAGAACAAGATTAAAGACTTTAGCAATGGACACCATTTTGGCAAATGCTAAATACTTTGATGGAGACTTATCTAAAGTACCAACTATGGCGCTAACAGTTGGTGTGGGTACAGTGATGGATGCTAGAGAAGTAAGAACTCCTTTAGTTTTAGTTGCATGTGTCTGTTTTCAAGATCATTGCTGGTAGATAAACTGGGATTGAAAGTAAACAGAGACCTTTCTTTTGCAGGTGATGATTCTTATAACAGGTGCACATAAAGCTTTTGCATTGTACAAAGCAATTGAAGAAGGGGTCAATCATATGTGGACAGTTTCTGCTTTCCAGCAGCACCCTCGCACTATCTTTGTATGTGATGAAGATGCTACTTTAGAATTAAGAGTTAAAACTGTAAAATACTTTAAAGGTGAGCACTGAATTAGAAGAGTTACCCATATTTGAAACTAAATTTAAAATTATGTTAAGTCTGGGCTTTCCAACACATTAGAGTAGCTAATGTATAATGTATTCAAAACAAGAAATGTTAACTTCTGCCTTGAGTTGAACAGTGCTAAGAGACACAGTGTTTCTTACACATGAGATCAGAGTACGTCAGTTGATATTCCTGAGAAGTGTCCTTTGGGTAAGGTCTTTTCTTTGCTCTCACTTCGAATTGTAGTTGAGTAATCTTCAACTGCATGTTCAGAAAAGAGCAGCAGTCTGTGTCTAGAATACTGGTCATAAACACACTGGAAAGTCTTGCTTAAAGGATACTTGAGAGATGTGTTAATCATGATATATTCCATTATACTTCTGTTATGACTTGTTTTGTTATGACTGGCAATTTGGTATCTTGTAAAGCATTGTCTAGTTAAATTGATGTGTGATGCAGACTTTGAAGTCAGTTGAGGACATCTTGCATACAATGCAGTTTGCACAACAGTCCATACTGGCTCTTAATACATTGCACACGTAGTGTTCTACATATTTGCAGTAGGTATATTTAGGTAGGTTTAAGGTAACGCTGAATTTTTGGTAGTCATGGAGAATTCTTGCTTCGCAGTTTTGTTCCACTTTGCTGAGGCTATATGCAATTCTGTGGAGCTGTGGTTACTCTGCTAATATAGGTGAAAGCAGAGAAGTCGCGTTTACATCACAACAGTAGTCTTTCTCACTTGAGTTTTCCTGTTGAGGTATCTGATATCTGAGATCTAGACTGTCATTTATGAAAATATTCTTAGAGTATTATATCACTGGTGTCCATAGATGCTTTAGATTGCAAAATTAGTTAGATCTTCAGTGTGTTTACTTGTAGGTAATGTTTTAATTTTCGAGGTTTTCAGTATCCTGTTTGTGTATGTGGGAGGGATAGTCTTCACCTGCATCACACTACTAGATACTGCTACTTTCAAAGCTAAACTTTAGGAAGCTTAGGCTTGTATATAGGCTACTTGGATGAAAAACAGTACTTTAAATAAACAAGCTTTGTTCAGAGAAGACATAAATATACTAATGTAGAATTACTAGGTATGACACTGATATTCAACATTGCTTTAAAAAAAATCAAGGGCTACAGTATGTGAATGGATGCTGTTCTTTCACACCATATTTAATTACCTTGTATTATATAGAAACAGAATTTATAGAAATTGTTTACTTTAAATGAGCTGAATTTTCCTTAGTCATAAATCTTTTTTTTTTTTTTTCTTTTTCTAAGATGGAAGGGAAATCAATGGTCAATTCTGGAATTCTTTCTCTGTGTTGATCTTCAAGTTAGACTAAAGGTGCTAGGTAGCTCTTAAGGACTACTTAATTATGCTAGTTATTTACTACAATTTCTCACCATTTTAAAAAATCAGGATACTGTATGAAACTTGGAAGTACTATTAGACAATAAACTATCACACTGGCTGATAGCTAGAATAACTCCTCTCTACTTACCTGTAACTTTTGTAAAACCTATTAAGAGGCTGATATCAAATTTACTTAAATGTTTTAATGGAAAGATAACTTCTGTTTACCTCTTTGGAGAGTGAGGCCAAACTATTTCTGAATTTATTACTTTGCAGAGAAGAGTTAATGCTGGAAAACTTTGTCCACACCTGTGCATGCTTCTCTGAAACTATATAAACATATACTTACTCAAAGAGTACTTGAAATAGATAGCAAGGCTTTTCCTTTGAAATAAAGAATGTTAGATTTTTTTTTCCTTCCCATCAACCAAGGGGGATGGGCCTTGCAAATACCAGCTCTTGTTTCTAACTCTGTTCTTGAAACACACTTTGACCAATAGGATTTAAACATGGCTGTGGCAGTCCCTGTAAGTGTTCTTCATGCCTGTAGGAAAAGTGGGGAATTATCTCCTTTTCCTCTTCTAGAAGAGAAACTGACAGGAAGTGGAAGGCTTTGAAGTTGTAATATAGGTTCTAATTTGAACAGTGACTGGATAGTGAGTGCAGCTAATACTTGTTTCCTTCATCAATGGCTCTTATACTGAATGTCTATTTATTATTTTCCCACTTCCTATTAAACTCCTTGGAAACACTACTGCCTTGCTTTCCCTTGTAGGTCAAAGCCATACTTATGTTTCATGAAATCTGAGTCTTCTTCAATAGTACCATTATGTTAAGCAAAAAAAACAAAACAAAAAACCTTGAAGGCTGAAGGCAAAGAAACTTGAAGCTAAGACATTACCTTAAAGAAAAAAAAAAAAAAAAAAAAAAAAAAACAGTTCTTGCTGTTGGCTGTTTAGTAGGATGACTTATTAGTAGTATCACTTATTGGAAAACAAATAATATCTGCATTTTTAAGTAACTGTATGCAGATTGGGAACAGATACTGTGTGTATGGTCACTTTAAAGAAATAACATCAGATTGTATAGTTAAATATTCATATTCATTGTTGCAACAGTGACAGTGGCAATTTGCCACATGATGCATTCCTGGCTACAGATAAAATATGGGATGTGCCCTACTGCCAAACTTGAGTTTCAGGGTTTCTAAGAAAATCTCTGTTCTTCCTCATTTTAATGTTGCATAATACTTACATTTGTGTAACTGTAGAAATCAATTTTTAGTTTCATGTTAGGCTTAACTCTTAATTTGCAGATTATTGAACATGGATTAGTTACTGCTGTTAGTCATTAAAGTGGCATGAGGTTAAAACCAAAGTGATTAAATGCTAGACAGAGATAGGTAGGTAATACTTTTGCTAAGATAAAAAGAGCACTGCACCTTTTTGATCTCTTCTACATTATGGTGACTGGTGGAGCAAAATAGTGAATCTGCAAAGTTCTGAATCTGCCTTAAAAGAAAATAACTAAAAATATCTAGACTATTATTGTCTAGGAACAGAAATACAGCAATCACAAACATAGTTAACACCACAGTGCTAGAATGCTGTAAGTGTATCTATTAATAATTTGGTTTTTATTACAAATTTTGGAACGAGGGAATTTTTACCTTGCTGCTTTTCAGTTTTGGCCTTAATATAAAGGAAAAGTGAATTTCTGGCATGCATTCTGGCATGCATTCACTTAATTTATTTGGAAATACTCCAGGTCCATTCTCTGACTAGTCTGCTGTGAGGTAGGCTGGAATGCTGAGATGCATTTTGTATCCCTGATCAGTTTATGCTGAAGCTGTAAGTATTGGGGTGATGCAGGAATAATGCTAACTTGAAGAACAAAGTAATTAATTTCTTTGAAGAGCCAGTCTACTTTTTATTGAACTGTTTGAGATGTGTACTTGAAGTAAACTCCACAAATAAAAATGTGGATAGAAAAACTTGTTGGAAGTGTGTTATGACTAATGTAAAGCTGGCATTGTTGCTTTCCCCCCAAGGTTTAATGCATGTGCACAATAAACTTGTGGACCCACTGTACAGTATGAAAGAAAACTGAAGGAAGAATTGAGGAGGAACTCCATGTGGGTGAACAACAACATTTTTAAGTAGCAGCTGAATTCACTGCTATGCAATATGCTGAAAACTGGCTAAAATGGGGAATCCTAGGTACTGTATTTTTTTAAAGGTCCAATCTCTGTATATGCACATTCCATACCTAGTTGTTGTACACTGTTTTAACACTTGGAGCTCTGTCTTTGGCTGTTACAGTAACTAAATGGAACAGAATAAACTTACTGAAGATTGCATGGGGGGAGGGGGGAGGCAGCTGAGCACTCATTTAGTGAAAACAGTGTGATGTCTGTATTAGAGAATGATACTTTATTTCCAACTTCTTTTTTTTTTTAAATGGCTCCATTAGTGCAACTACACTTGATAATTGTGTATCTAGGCAGAATGGTTTTGGTCTTTGTCCATACCATTGAGTTGTAATAGGTGCACAACTTTTACTATGAAATGTTCTGTTTACATGGATCAAATGCACACTGAGCTTTTGCACGTAGTTGCCTTAAATTATCTTGTGCAAATAGTTTTGGGTAGCTCAAGTCTTACTGTGTATTTCAGGCAAATAAGGTTTCAAAACAGTGCCTAAAAATGCACCTGATCCTTCAGTGTTATAACAACCTATACCAGTTACAAGCATTAAACTTCTGCTACTTTTTCTTCTCCTGTATTTCAATTTATTTTGGGATTTTTATATTTTTGGTATTTGAGCTTTATACATAAGAAAGCTTAAGTGTTCCTTTCTGAAGGTAGACAGGTTTCATTGTATTGTTCCTGTTATATGCCTGCAAATAAGTTAATTTACGGAAGATCAATGTCTGCAAGTTTAAAAGATGATGCATTAAAGACAACTGTTATCTGAAGCACTTTATCTCACTGTATCATTATAAACACTGAGTTGCTACAAGGAATTCTATTTAATACAAGCAAGAGATTTTTGTGCTCTCAGGCCCTCTAAGACTTAAGAAAACAAATCTGAAGTCCTTTATAATTATTTTAATTTTCATCTGCAAAAGGCAGATGCTACAGTTTGAATCCTGCTACATGAATATGTCCCATCTGAGGCAGTCTAAAAATATATCTGCCTCTTCTTGAGTATCTTCAGTTGTTCTCAAGCTTATTGTGCCTATAATGTGTCTTCAGTTAGAGATTCTGGGCTAAAACCTAAATCCTAGGTTAGCCTCTTACATGACATGCAAAGGTAAGAAAATGCTACTTTAACGTAATAGGTCTTTAGAACATGCTTAAAAGGAAAAAATGGTATGTGACTTGCTAGAATCTTCTTTTTTGTCACAATAATTCTTACTAATCTTTTATTGAGAATACGGAACTTCTGCAGAGTTGGAATAAATACTTTCAGAATCAGTAATATAAGATCTTTAATTTCATGATTTACAAACATCTGTACATTTTAGCCATTTTAGCTTGCCCCTTTTTAAAATCACACTTGTTCCCTCTGCCAGAGATAAAAGATATATTAACTCACTGTGCTACTGCCAGGAAGATTAAAACAGTCAACTGCATGTTGCTGATCTATTTGTCAGGCTGTCTTTTTAAAACACGTATAAAGGCGTCTTTCGGTACTTCAACATTGCCAAACTTTCTCATCAGCTTCTTCCCCTCTGCCTGCCTCTTTAAAAGCTTCATTTTTCTTGTAATGTCTCCACCATACTGCAAAAAGGAAGAAAAAGAGAGTAATTTTAAATGCAACTACAGTACATTCCACTAACTAAATTCAAGGACATAAAAAAAGAATTGCTCCAAAAGGGTAGCTACATTTTTCACAACATAAGATTCTCTTATGCTCCAGCTAGTTCTCCCAAAACACTACTACTTAAGAATGTGAGCAATTTGAACAATTGAAGATAGATCCAGTTACCTAAATATAAATTACCATATGCCTGTCTGGTATTTTCAACAACCTACAGGAGATCAAAATCGTTTTAGAACAGAACCTCAAGGCCGCATCAGATACACTGTGGCATCATGGAATGACATTAGGTGCTTATGTTCAGATAAGTGAGGTGAACTCTTATCTGTTTCATAATGTATATGCCTATCAGAAGAATTACTAAATTTGAGAAAGGGGTAACATTAATCTCTTCAGCATGCTAGCTTCAGAGATCTGAAGACAGCTAAGAAGCATATTTTTCATACAGTTTTGTCCAGTATTCAGGTCCTACCTGATGTTTTATTGTCATGCTTAATCAGTGGAAACATAAGTAAAAATCCAATCACACTTAGTATCTAGAGAAACACTTTTATATACTTTCATATTGCGTGGAAAAAAAAATTAGGGATGGTGTGGAGTTACATGGTTGTGTAGATATATATGTACACACACAGATATATATGTTTGCTGTATGTACACAACTATTAGGAGTTGGTGAGGAGACAGGAGTGAACACACTCACTGTTTAGCATACTATAAGAATGCAGCTTTGAAAAAGCCATTACTTATTCAGATCCACATTTATAACTTAGAGCTGCTGCATGCTGTAAGAATTGCATTTTAAAATAAACTTAAAATCTGATAATATTACATTGATATTTAGAAGTACAAGCAACTTTATGTAGAAATGAAATAAAGATACACTTATCACATTAGCAAGACTATCAGGTTTGCATGCACTAGAAATCTCAAAAATACCTACGCATTTTGCCACAACATTTTTTCTGTAAGCTTTCAGCCTGTAAAATAGAACACAATGCATGTCATCAGTGGTGCATCTCCTATATAATGCTAAATACTGAGTTGTCAAAATGCTGAACTTTGTTTTTCTACTGCTTTAAGAGGCATTGTACTTACATTTTTTAATTTTATGCATAAAACTCAAGGTTCTAAAAGAACATTAGATTTATCAGTTGTAGAAATAAGTTTAAATTCTATCTCAACAGCAGCAGCCCAAATACAGCTTTAAAACAATTAAGGAAATTGTTTATTCTAAAGGAAGTGCTACTGCTAAGAAGTAACTGTGTGTGCTGAGCTTGCAACATATTTTGTTTTTAACAGCATTGTTCAGTCTTTTTTTTTTTGGCTGACTTTTTCAGAGATTCAGCTGTTCCTCAAATAGCTATTTTTTTTCCCCTATTAGTGAGAAACTTTTTCCACAGCCAAAAGGATGTGGACATAAAGGTACTGCAAGTTATACTCCATCCATTAAGTGCAGTGCTGACTAAAAACAATTTTTTTTCCTCCCAGTTAATCTTCCAGAAGGGTAAAAGTAAGGGTAAAATGGTTTCACTTACGTTTCTCTTGCAATAATTTTCTTGCCAATAGCAGCCTGGATGGCTATTTCAAACAACTGTCGAGGTATAGCATCTTTTAAACGTTCACACAAGAATTTCCCCGTGGCATGTGCCTTCTCCCTAAAAGAAAAAGTCAATAGTGCCTTTAGAAGGAGCAATGCAACCTCATATATAGCTGTAGACCAGAGCGTTTATAAAAGATGATAAATTTTCTAACTCAAATGTTAAGGTTGGCTAGATTATAATTTTGCATCCCATAAATTATCACTTCATGCCACCCACTTTATAAAACAGATAGTAAGGTTACATTAACAGATCTTCAAGAAAATTTTAAATATTCATAGTACATATAGAAGTTGTCTATCATACTAAAACCATACAGTCAGTTTCAACTACTGTTTTAAACTAGAAAATCAAGGATTTTTGGCATAATAGGTCAGAAAAAGTATTACAAAAACATTTTTTCTTCATCTATAAGAAGTTTTCTGAAGTGTAATCTGCTAAGCAAAATAAGACATTCAACATCTGCACATGCTTTAGACTTTGAAAAGAGAAAAAACATTTAAAGAAGCAAAAAAACAAGTAATTTTAAAAAAAACACTGGAAACAACTGTCTCATCTCTCTGAAAATTGTGTTTGTGTAGTAATACATGAATGCTACATTTCTGTCACCTATACAACACACCATCAAAAAGAGTTTTTTAAGCATTATGGTTTTAAACATACACATTTTATTGGATATTTAGGACACCAAATACTGAATTAATTACTAAAGTTTCTCTCAGCATAATTCTTTATATAAAAATCACTTCTCGGCCTTTTGGCTAAGATCAAGTGTAGTGTAGTGTAGTGTAGTGTAGTAAAACAGAGGTAACCTAGTTACAGTTAGAGGAATCTGTGAAAAAGTGAAGCAGGAAGAGAAAGAATCGTGAGCATGAGGTAAAAATCATTTATAAGCTAAAAGTAAAAGAAAGGGTATTAATTTAAATAAGCAGAGACAGTTCAGGGATAGGTGACAAATTGACCAAGAAATTAAAGCATTAGCCAGCCTTAACAATGTTGGCCACTCTATTGCCACAATCTTTCTAAACAAAGTAAGGGTATCAGAAAGATATGATGAAATTACAGAAGGGAGCCTTAAAGAAACTTTGTCTGAGGAGAAAGCAAAGAAATGAGATGCTGTAAACAGGAAGAAATGAGGAACTTCTGAGAAACTGTCTTTTTTTTTTTGCCTAGGGAAACTCAAACATTTTAGCAAACATTTCTGAGATAATTACATCCTCTAAGTACTACTTGCATTCTCCTGGTAGTCTGTCTGGAGACAACACAGTAGCAAATTTGGATAGAACAGAAATGACTGAGGGCAGAAATTTCAGTTTTTCAATAGTAAATAATAAAACACTACAAATGATAAATCTGGCATTTCCAAGACTGGTCTGTCTGCAACTTGCCAGCCATTCAGAAGATTGGAATTTTGTATTTTCTTCCCCCACTCATTGTTATAGATACACTTTATCTAGCATTTAAATTGAGAATGGAAAGCAAAACATTTTTGAGATTTGTTTCAACGGAAATGTATTCCCTAATTCCACCCTAATTATAAAATACCTATCTTTTTCAGATCATCTCCAGAAGTGGTGATGTGGTAAAATTGTCAAAGCTGTGCTCAAATACATTCATCACAAGATAAATTTTTTTACTGTGTATTAACAAGCCTATAATTATTTGAACTACAGAATACAGTCAACCTACCTATGTATGATAGTTGTCAGTTCTTCAACTGGATTTCCATTTAAAAGAATGTCCATTTTGATAAGGTCTGTTGTCTGGTACCCTGCATCCTCATAATCAAAACTAAAAGAAAAACAATTTAAAAGTTAATGGCAATTTTGTGAAAATTACTTTCTGTATTTTTTGTTCCAGATATTTTGAGTTTTGTACACACTTTTTAATAAAACACCTTAACTTTTAACAAAGTAGGAGCACAGTTTTTAAAAAGTTTCTTAACTGTTGCTCATCCAGTTTTACACCCTTCTTCAATACTGGAGGAACAATTTACTGCATAAATAATCTGTGCTCCAAGGCTGCAGAAGACATCCTCCATTCCATATTCCAGCTACTAGGCAGGGTAAGCCTATCAGGAATCTACATTCATCCTGCACTCCCTAAGAGTTTATCAAAATACAGCTTCTCCTTTCAGTTCATTTCAGTTCATCAAAAGTCAACAGAGCTCTTCAGAGCTTTTTGACAGCATCCTTGATGCTGCAGGAATCAAGCACCAACACTAGACTTTTCATCCTCCCATTTGACAGACTGCTTATATAACCCGCATTACTCCAGCAACCAAGTTGCTCTCTTCATTTCCAACCCCATTCTTCCAAGCCATGCTATCTGTGTGTCAGCTGGCAAGCGTTCTTAAAAGAGAGATGCAAAGTTGTGTAGTAGATTATGTGCATCTTAAACGTAAGTATAAAGATGAGGAATGCCAATACTACAATATATGATCTGAAATATCGAGGCAGGGGGAGGAACACCTTTCAGAGTACTTTAAAGTACTTTATCTGACTTGAAGTACTTCAGTTGGCTTAGATAAACCCTTGTATGGGTGTGTGCATAAAAATACATGATTAGCATGTTTAGTGCATGTTAAGTACATAAGCAAAATTTCATAGCCAATCAGGAAATAAAAAGTCAAGAAATATGGTAGTCCTATATTGATTGTTATCACACCTGAATAAAAGGAAATCCAGCATAGTTCTTGGACAGTTGTTTGAGAGAGATCTCTGCAAAACTCTACCAAAATGGTAGATTTCCCTTACATCTCACAAGGTGTATTTAAGGAAACAGAGAATCAAATCAAGTTCAGTCCTTTAAAAACATCTGTTACAATTTTGGCTTATAGAATAGAAAATGCAACTAGTCATGTTAAAACATAATGTACCTTACTAACAAAATCTCTGCACTTAAGGTTCATAAGAGCACTTGAGTCTTGTGTGATACAAGCCTACTTGCCTTGCAACGTTTTCCCTTCAGTTAAATTGAAAGGCTCTTGACAAAAAGCTGAGCATTATTCTAGCATCAGAATTTGCAGAAATCACGCACGTGAGACATAATTAACTCAGTAAGGATTGTTTTTCAGGGGTTTCTTTATTAACCAGTGTTCACTCTCTTCTCTGATCAGATGAGCAAGACTCATCTAGGTTACTGAGTGCAACCTGAGCACACTTGAAAAATACAAGCCTGACAAGAGGAAGATTATTAAATGTGATACCCGCGATTCATATTCAATGGTTCTCAGTGATGCTGATTTACTAAAGGTGAAATAGGACTGGCTTTGCAGCACAAATATTCTTTCCTTGTGCCTTTCTAGGTCTTCTACTCAATGATATTTCTTTTTATTACCTTGCCTTGGGGGGACTGGAGATGGAGAGAGGAATAGTTACCTTGCATAACCAGAAGACAGAGATTTAAGAGCATCATAAAAATCCAACACTATTTCATTCAATGGAAAGAGGTATTTCAGCATAACCCTGTTTTCATCAATGTACAACATATCCTTCTGGACTGCCCTGCGACCCTAGACAAATAAAAATGTTTCAACTCCCCTTGACAGAAATATTCTATAACAAAATAAATAGCCATCCAGTTACACTAGAAAACTGCAGTCCTTAAAGCCTCAGGGTAAGAAATTGTTGTAATTTAACTAGAAAAAATAGTTCAAATATATCTCTTTTTGAAAACTGAATTTCTGAAATCCTTAACAGCTTCTGCTCAGTGCTGCCTTTTACGTGTATAGGTGTTACGGTCACAAACTCACGTAGTGAAATTCAGCTTTCAGCAGGGTATTATGCACTAGCTCTGGCAGGCTCATCTTCCTTCCTGCCAGCAGGGTGTTCTTAATTTTTTTTTTTTTCTGAATTCTTTTTGATAGATGTTACGCATCTATAAGCTGACACAAGTACTGCATTGTTTTGTATTACATAACTTGAAATACTAAGATTAAAAGCTATGAAAAACATTTTAAAGAAATTATATAACTTTTTTACTTAAAAATAATTCAGATGCACTTAGGGTACATGTTTGCTCACCACCACTCTAAATGTACCTCAGTGAAGTACTGAAAATGTGTATAAAACCTCAGCAAAATACTGACAGAAGTCACATTTACATGAATTTGCTAATATAAACTAACAGATCTTATTCGTCTGCTGCAGATTTTGCTCTCCTCCCCTCCCCAGGGAAACAAAACCAGCTATACACTTTTCTACGGCAGAATGCTGGAGCAGGTATTCTATTGTCACTGAGTTTGAACAGTAACTTTTAGCACAAGCATTTTGTAGTTGAAAAGGAATTTTAGATGCAAGCTTAAAATATTTATTCTCCTTCAAGAATTGTATTTAATAATTACTGTCCAAAGATACTCTTCACTGATATCTAGTTTCTCACAATCTAGTATCTTCACTATTATTTATCATAAAGAACATAAAAATACAAATGACAAAACTGAAACTATATACCAACCTGACACAGAGCAATTATTTTCCCAATATATTTTTGAGGTGTTACGATAGTGCCGAGAACTGTTGGCTCCAAATATTCAGATACTGACAGTTTATCAGGAAACTGAGCAGGGCTGATAATAGTAATCTCCTCTCTACCATACTCCTGAGGGGGAAGAGGAAAAAAAAAAAA
>VZSV01000017.1:7894864-7909987 GCA_013398735.1 Nothocercus julius
ATAGAGCCAGAGAGACAGATAAATACAGCATTTTAAAATGCTCTAATTTTTTCAGTTGTTTGGGAACACCTACATTTATACCAAGCCTGATCTTAAAAGCAGGCTTCTATATCAAAAATAAAATTAAAAAAAAAATCCCCAATAAATATATGTTGATGCTGTCCATATGTCATCTAAATCCATCACCACCACTTGCAAAATGAACTGAAAAAAACTGGTTTCTCTGCAGTGTGGTGAAATACAGGCTGTTTGACCATCCATGATCAGCCTCACTTTTCTCCACTTACTGCTGCCACCATCTACAGCATCATTTTAAGTCACTCCTGAAAACATTCATGGTTTCTGACATGTGAAATCTGTCTGGAAGTATTATTTCACCTGTTGGTAATTCAGCTCAATCAGTATGTGTTTTAAAAGAATACAGCAAGAAAGGTGTGCATTATTCCCTTTTTCACTTATTTTCAAGGACAGGTGGAATTCAAGAAAACAGAGTGCTGGAAGGTAAAAGTGGGAAGTAAAATTAAGATAGAATATTTAAAGAATGTTAAATATCAATGATTCTAATGTTCAGCTTAAAATGAAGAACTAGTATATATTTTAAAAGTGTGAGTTTCTATTATAGAAGGATTTTAAGCTTTTTTAGCCATTAACATAAAACTGTAATAAATTTAACATACCTTTATTAACTTTGCTGAGGAAAGAATAGCTTTGTATGGAACAGTAGGTGCGGTCAAAATAACAGACATGTTATATTCTTGCTCTAAACGTTGATTAAAAACTTCCATATGTAAAAGACCAAGAAAACCCAACCTGGTGAAAAAAAAAAATCCTGTTCTTCAAAGTACTTGTAAAGCCCCTGGAAATTCAGTGTGTTGTTTCCCCCCCAATGTTTATGCTGTTGGTCTGGCAATACTAAACACAGCAAAGAATCTCCAAAAGACCAAGTCAAAGCCCTAGAGTTGCACAGCAGGAGTCTTCAGAAACTATCAGTCACAACAAATTTTATACTCCCTGCAAATACGGGCTCACATGCTGTCAATCTGTACCTATCATTAATTTGAATTAAGGTTTCCAAACTTCAATTAACATAAATTCAACTTTTTTACCTTAAACCTGCACTGACAATTTATAAAAGTTTAAAAAACTAACGTAGCATAAGAGCCTCACCTCCACCCAGCTCCTAAAGCAAGACTGCTGTCACGATGAACACTTACACTGGAGTCATTCAGTGTCAATCTTTCCAAAGCACTTTTGAGATTATTATATTCTGACTGGTCTACAGGATACATTCCTGTCAAACACATTAGATAGGAGTGACATGATAAAGAGATTTATCTGATTTAGTGCGCACAATATACTTCTTGGCATGAAGACACTAATGAAACCAGAAATAGCTTACTTCTGTTCCAATTCAGATTTTACACTCTTTTTTTTTTAAATGCAAAAGCTGGATCTAAGGGTTTTTTTGTTGGTGGTGGGTTTTTTTAAGATAGTAGAGATAAAGTTATGTTTAAAATGCAATCAAGTTTTAGATTGCCTCAGAAAAACGGGGATTATCATCCATACTATTCTGCTAGGAATATTGGGCGGAGCTAATCCTTTACAGCTGTGAAAGATAAACAAATGTGTGCAAACATTATTTTGCAGGGCTATGTAAGCCTGTTGATAAGCAAGCAGACTAATTTCCCCAGATGCTCCTTCAAAAGTACAAGTGGCAAAAACTTGTGTCAAAACAAGCTATGAAAGTTGCTAATGTTTCTATATTTTTTTAAATGAATAACCAGAGCTGTCTGTATAATTAGCACTTGAAATAGATCCTACTGTATGATTGCCACTTTGTTATGTTTTCAGAAAAAAATTGATTATTCTACACCAAGAAGCAACACAGAGACATGAGATACCCGTCTACAGGATTACACTTTCCCACACATTCACTGACACTGAATTACATATTCACTGACAGTAAACATACCCTTCATGAGCTAGTCTAAGTGAGTTTTATCCATTTCCTCAGAACAAGTTTAAGAAATGATACACATTTTTTTTTCCTGAAGTCATCTTTCACAGTATTTTTTGCAAAGATAGTGACAATAAATCAAGAGAACCACTCAACCTTACAATTGAGTATTTTACAAAATGATTTTGAAAATTAGCTTTAATAGTTTATCATATTTAGCAAAGTAAATGAAACAGCTGCTAGCTTTTAAAAGAAAAAAATGATAGAAACCTGATTATCAAGATGAAGAGTTCCAAAAATGGACTTCATTTTTCAAAGTCTCAACCTTTCTTCTCCAGCTATCAAGACTGTAGTGGCCATAGAAGTAATAATCATGACTAGAAGTAAATGTTAGTCTTTTATTCACATAAAACCAATCTGTAATGATTATTAGTTCTGTTAGATCAGAAAAAAATTTACAAAGCTAAAATTTTAAAAACAACATGTGCACCACTAGCTTAACTTTGGTAAAATTCTAACCCTCACATCTCTTAATACACTCTTTACTCTTTCAGGAGGTCTAGTACTTACTCTTGAGTATAAATTTGTATAAATGTGATTCCATTTGTAATCACCTCAAATCACCTCACCTGCAAAGACCATTGGTTTCGCTGACTTAAAGCCAGGCAAAGGCTCCACTGGGTGTTTATGCATAAACAGTGTGTCTCCTATTTGGGCTTCCGTTACTTCTTTCATTCCAGCAATCAGGTAGCCCACTTGTCCGGCATATCTAAATAAAATTTGCATTATGTGGAGATGCTTCCTGTAATTATCAGTTTTACCAAAATTCTTCCCCAGATGGATTCACTCAATCAGAAATTCAAATAAACCAGCCCCCAAAGCCCATCCACAAACCAAATGCCAAGCTTTAAGTTGCTCCTCCTCTAATTTATAAACTTTGAAATGATGAACCATCTGCTGACTGAAGTAGTTGTACATCTGTTACAGTTAAATACCTAGCTTTGGACTTCCAGTTCTGCACTACTCTCAGTTTGAAAGCAGGAGCTAAGGGGAACTTCAAGCATCTAAGATACAGAAGCCAAAACAGTTCCCAGCTGCCACACTAGAGAGCACTGCTTTTAGCATGTACAATGAGACTAGGTTGGTGTGTTGTGTAACTCATGACTATTATGTACCATAGGTTCCTGTCCTAACAGCATTATGTGCTTAGAGAGGGCATTTTTATTTCTCCTGTTTAGCACACTTTTGTCTCAGCATGACTAGACAGACTGACATTAAGTATTCACTCATTTATAAATTCTAATAAAATACGCACCGGAAGAAACATGAATAACAACAAAAAATCCACGATACCTCACCCTTCTTTTATCACTCAAAGCAAAAATTGAACAGGTGAGCTAACTTTTGTGTCATACAGTGCCAGATTTTGTATCTCACACCGATCTATTATTTGTTCTACTCAAAGAAATTTTTACTTACAATTTATGTGTTGGCTGTTCGTTTGGAGTCAGTATTCCTACTTCATTAACTTCATACCTTTTCCTTGTGTGAGCAGACACAATACTATGCCCTTTCTGAATCTCCCCACCAAAAAGTGCAATATTAGCTATGACACCTCGGTAGTGGTCAAAGGTGGAGTCAAACACTAAGGCCTTCAATGGATCGGTAGTATTAAATTGGGGTCTGTCACAAAAGATGCGAAACAGTAAATTAAGATCCATGTATTGAATTCAATAGTCCCATTCTCCCGCTCTGCCCAAAAAGAAAAAACATTTATGTATTATTACAGACAACACTATGGAGTAAGTACCAGCATAACAAGTCCATAGCATATCTCTCTTCAGTGTTTTACTACTCACTCTTTTTTTCCTACGTGCAATATCTGCACAAATAAACCAAAAACAAATGTGCATCCACCATCCCCATTTCCCAAGAGGGGAAGTAATTATTGAAAAATTAGTTTACTGGGGGTAACAAAACAAAACAAAAAAAAAACCACAAAAACAAAAAAAAAAAACAGTGACACTCCAACAACAGTATAAAAAAAAAAAAAAAAGCCCACTGATAATTTTCCTTCTTGTTTAACTAGAATCACTATCTAGCAAGAGGAAAAGATACAAAAAGCTATGTGCTGACTGAAACTGAACTGAAATTTAGCAACTTTGGCATGAGGTTACTAAATAAAAGTCTGTTCTAAAGGTCAAGTTTAGGATGTGAAACTTTACATAAAGACAGGAGATTTCAATAACCTGTATCATAGCAACAGTGTAATATACAAAACCAGTAACACAGATTCTGAAAGACTGAGTTTTATCAGACTTAAAACTTACTTCTGAAAGACTGAGAACTTATTTCTAAATTGAAGCTATATAAATGTTTGCAAAAGTATCACGCTTAGTGGCTCACTTCTCAGCTTTCATGTCAGACTGCCTTCAATACAGTGCTGTACAAATGTAACTCAGGTTCCTAGTTAACCTTATAAGGTTTCGTACCTAAAATACAGAACTTACGGTGGGATCTTTTCAATGACTTTTTGTAGAACTCTTTCAACGTTTGTTCCTTGCTTTGCAGAAATCTAAAAAAAGATCAACAACAAGACACCTGTCTTACACTCATTTAGTATTTATTAGTGTCATACTTAGTCAGACAGTTTTTGGTTACTACAGTTGATACCACCCAAAAAAGTATTTCAAAATTAAATGAGAAAATTTCATCTGATGCATAATCAATTCATATTAGAATGTCTTAACTGACAGTTTTTTTTGTCCATTCTCATCTTCCAGGAGACAATCTTCAAAGAAATACCATGTCAGAGACAGACAGCAGCCTATTCATTTATTATGTGTACAATTTTTCATCAACTACGAGGAACAGTCATGTTAAGAAACTTTAAAACATCTTACCCTTATACATTCATCTACAGGGATATCAAACAGCTTCTCAATTTGTTTTTCGACTCTTTCAGGATCTGCATTCTTCAAGTCGATCTATAATACAACATACTGCTAAATATACAGCAACTTCATCTTATGATTCAGCATAGTAGTACCCAAAAATACAAGTCAAGAAATATTTATCCATTTACTTATACATGTTGGATATATTCAGCAAAAGATCTTTATCCAAAAGCTTTCAGTAGTATGGCTTAAAATTAAGCAAAGAATTTCTAGAGATTTGGACATGAAAGCTTTTTTCCAAGTTTATAATGAATAAAAATATTCACTAAGAACAAATGACAATTTCATAAATTAAGCCACAGGCTAACATTAAAAATTCCGGTAGCTTATTTGTTTTAGGAAAAGATTCTTTTTGAAGTAGAGCAAAAAAGACTAAGTACACCCTTTATTGTTTATTTCATTAGAAAATGTAAAAAGAAGGTATTGAACAAAGGTATTAAGTAATTTTAAGGCATAAATACTACCTAGGCTTGTTTATAGGATCAAAGAACAAGTACAACTTGCATCTACCCCTCTCTTCTCCCAAATATACCTTTCAGCTAAACAATGACCAATCCAATCTGAGTTGCTTAATAATAGTAATAATTATAATAATAATAATTATAATCTATTCCCTCCAATAAAAGCCTGCCCAAATTGGATGTTACGGGTTCCAAACTGTATCACCTGAAAAATCTCATTTGTATTTTACATCTAGTCAATCTGAGGCCTTGGAAAGCCATGACTTCAGCTTATTCTCAGCAACATAAAATACACAGTATTGAACCATATCATCTCAATAGTCAATTGCTTTTCATAACATACCCTTTACTCACTTTCAGTTTTTTTTTTTTTTTCTTTCTTTCTTTCCTCAAAATAAAACTGGTTCATCATTCTTTATTAAGATGCAGTTTACACAGTGCTTCTAAACTTGATTAATTACTACCTGGACTCCAAAAATACTTTTTTTCCACTGCTGTTTTTAGAAAATGTGTATTTATTAAATACATATATTTAATAAACCAATTACTCAGAAAATACACAAAGTTTTATTAGTTGGGCTCATTTTTCATTATACCCTTCTACTTGCCTTACTATCAATTACCTATACATTTACTAGTTAATTACTATTTACTATAAAATTCTAAAACCTCATTACCTTGTTTATGACAGGAATTATTGCAAGCTGTGCTTCAAAAGCAAGATAGAAGTTTGCCACTGTCTGAGCCTGAATACCCTAGAAACATGCAGTAAAAGTGTTAAACACGTAATCCTACTGATTCTATTTTGGCACATTATACAAAATAAGACTACTTTGCTATTCTATCTATTCCCTCTTTGGGGGAATGGAAAATAATAAATGGTAACTGATTACACTTATTCCTAAGAAAGAAAACAAAATCACAGAATCATTTTTCAAAATGTGAATATAAATATTTTTTCAAAATAGGACTATAAACAGGAGAACTAGTAATTATTACCATTAAATATTAAAATTTACTTAAAAACTTCACTTTCCTACCAAGTTGAGAAGAAGCAAGCATTCATAAACACAGAAAGGGAGCTAGGTATTTTCCCACTAAGAGAAACAAATGGAAAAATTATACAGGAAAAAAAAAAAAGTAACATTAATTTGACTGTTGTACAACCTAATCATAAATATACCATAAAAAAAAAAATCCCAAATGCTCTGCATATATATGTCCATATTTAAAATCATGATCCCCTAATCCTCCTCAGTTACCTGAATTTTTAAAATGTTTTTAGCACTATACTAAGAGAAGGATATCCAAAGTTTTTGCTTTCAATTCTCTCCTAGCCCAGACTTTGTCATAAGTTTCATAAACTTACAGAGTGTCATCGTAGAAACATTTTACCCCTTAACTCTCCTGCTTCTCCTGAAAGATCAGTCCAGAACCCATTAATCCAGTGGTTATAAAACTTTCCAGATTTCCATAATAAATTTATCAATAGTCTTATGCTGCGCTGTAGCTTAAATTTTCCAAGATAAATTTGCATTACACAAGACAATTAGGGACACTAACAGGCAGTTACAGCCCACAGTGTGGCTAAATGCACAGTCCAGCCTTTCTGTTAGGAACTGACTGATGCTACTCAGACAGGTATTATTGCCACAGACAGCCACCTACTCTTCATGCTCTGTAGGAAACAGGATCTGATTCTTCACTAATCTGTGTTTTTACTTCTATGCCATGGAACTGCAGTACCTATAAGTACAAAAGTATTTGTCTATAACTTTTTTAAACTGTCATTACTTTTCTTCTGCAACATAATACTTTTACAGAGCTAGAGCTGAAGCAAAAGTACTGCTGGAAAAATTGAAAAACATAAATCATCTCTCTAGGCTGCATAAAGAAATTGCTGAAATTCTAAGCAGAGAAAAAAAAAGAATCAAGAACTTCACCTCATTTGCATCCACTACGAGTATGACACCTTGACAGGCAGATAGTGACCGTGACACCTCATAGCTGAAATCCACATGGCCCTGTGGAGAAAATTGTTACAAACAAAAATTAATTACAAATATTTGAGTAGTCTGCAAAGAGTTCTACATTAAGAGATTTTTATTTGTCTATTTGCTCATTCAAAAGACAATTACTGAAGAAAAAAAAAAAAAAAAAGCATTTAATGATCACAAAAAGACAGAAAACAGCTATTTATCTGCATTTTTAAATATAGAGTGAGTACATGTAATTAAACACTGTTTTACTTAACTTACTGGTGTGTCAATGAGATTTAAGAGGTAGTTTACTCCTTCATGACTATAAAAAAGAGATGCAGATTGTGCTTTAACTGTAATCCCTCTTTCACGTTCCACTTGCAGCTTGTCCAGCACTTGTTTATTATGGTCTGTTTTAGCAATTGTTCCTAAGATCAAAAATACAGTTTGAATACCTCATTAGCATCTTACTCTATATATGCATAACATTATACAGTGATTAAATGTACTGCACAGGTTTTAATTTAGTAATCATTGCACAATTTGAAAACAACTATAAAATTAAAACCTGAATATTAACTCTCCAAATCAGCAATCATTAAAAACATCACTAACCAGAAGAACAAAGGACTCTTGCAGCTGCAAATGGAGCTTTTCTATCTCATTAAGTTCAAGTTAAACTTTCATTTAAAAATTTTAAGTCTTAGTATTTGTATTTGTTAAATAGATTTTTACACATGATTTTATGCATAAATATATATATATATAATGTTATATAGAGAGAGATATATAGATATAAAAAAATAATTATCAGAGGGTTATATATAATGATTAATCAGACGGCTGTGCTGCAATTCAGAGGACCCTTGACAGACTGCAGAGATGGGCATGAAGCTCAACAAAGGCAAGTGCAGAGTCTTTCATCAAGAGAAGAACAATCCCAGGCACCAGTACAAGCTGGGAGTGGCCAGCTGGAAAGCAGGTCTCTGGAGAAGGACCTGGGGTCCTGCTGGAAAACAAGAGAGCCACGAGCCAGCAATGTGCCCTTGTGGTCAGGAAAGCAAACATAACCTGGGGTGCATGAGGAAGAGCTTTGCCAGCAGGTCGAGGGAGGGGATCCTCCCCCTCGACTCAGCCCTGGTGAAGCTGCATCTGAGGTGCTGGGTCCAGTGCTGGGCTCCTCAGTACAAGATACGGAGTTACAGGAACAGGTCTTGTAGCGGAGGGCTATGAAGATGATTAAGGGGCGAGAGCATCTCTCCAATGAGGAAAGGCTGAGAGACCCGGCACTGTTCAGCCTGGAGAAGAGAAGGCTGATGGGGGATCTTGTCAAAGTGTGTGGGTATCTAAAAGTAGGGGAAAATGGGGCCCGACTCTCTGCACTGCTGCCCTACAGTAGGACAAGAGGCAATACAGAGAAGCACAAGAAATTCTGTCTGAACCTAAGCAAAAAAATCCCTTACTGTGAGGGTGACAGAGCACTGGAACAGATTGTGGACTTGCCTTCCTTGGAGATATTCAAATACTGCCAGATACAATCCTGGGCAAGATGTTCTAGGTGACCCTACTTGAACAGACTAGATGATGTCTAGAGGTCTCTTCCAACCTCAACCATTCTGTGATTCTATCATAATATTTTCTTGTATAAACAGGCTACAAAATATTATCTAAGTCTAAATCATAGAGAGTAAGAAGCAGAAAAAAATTAATTCAGGGATAAATTATTTTGTTTAAAGAAATGAGAATTCTCCACCTCAGATCACTGGAGGGCTCATGACCTCATAGCTCCAACCAATACCAATCTCAATCAGGAAAAAAAAACTATCCTACACCAGACTAGATTCAAAAATCCATTCCTTTACAAGCATCAGGTAAAATTGCCCAAGATCACACACGGGTGGTGCTCTAAAAGGTTGATCAAAACCTTCTCTCTCAAGCTTGGTCTTGCTCTCCCCACAAGCAAGAAAGAAAACAGAACATTTACCTGTGATTTCCAACAGTCTGTCTGCTAGGGTACTTTTGCCATGGTCAACATGAGCTATAATGCTGAAGTTCCTAATACTTTCAGCAGAATATGTAGAAATATCTATTTTCTCCTGAAAAACAGAAATTCCTTTTCACAAATCATGGATACCGTATGTGCATGAAATATAATTAAGTCCTGAAAAGAAACAAGACTCTCTTAAATACAATCAGAATTGTATTATCTTCAGTATTTTATAAAATCACAGAAACAAACAATGGAAAGAATTTAAGACAACTTTGCTATACACGGAACAGGATCAAGCTTTGAAAAAAAAAAAAAAAAAAAATCAGAGAACATCTATTTTTTAAACCTCTCCACTTAAGTTCCCCAAACGAGGACCCGGGGGGAACCTCGGGCACTCACCTTGTGCCGCGCGCTGTAGGGCCGCGCACGGAGCCTGGGCGGATGGGCCGGCGGGCAGAGGTGACGGAGCCGGGCCCAGCGCAGCGCCGCCCTGCTCGCCAGCGCCATGAGTCTCACGGCCTGGCAGCGCGGCGCCCAGCGGCCGCCATCGGCCTCAACGGCCTCGGAGTCACCCGAGAAACCCACCGCTTCCCGCCCCACGCGCCGGAAGCGCGGCCCGGCGCGCCGGAAGTGACACGCGGCCCGGCGCAGGTGACGCGCGAGCGGCTGTGGCTGGCAGGGCGCCAGGCGCCATTAGTGACTGGCGCAGTAGTGAGCGCGCACGTCGCCTTTGCTCCTCCCCAAGGGCATTTTGTTTTTTGCTTTACTAACGGGAAACGTTATGGACACTGCAAATAACAGAATCCATTCGCCCTGGTTCTTGTCAGCCTTTCCATGGCGCAGAAGCTGTCTTTGAGCAGACTGATTTTGCTGTGCTTCTCCAAGCACTGCAATAATATGCCTGGCTTGCAGCCTGACTGCTCACTTTGCCAACCCAGAAAGCCACCAAGTTGATCTTAAGAGTTGTTGCTAGCTTTTATATGTCAGATTCCTCAAGAAGCAACACAGCAAAGCTCCAAGAGCTCTTGGGTAGTCTAGAGGGCCCCAACTCTTGTCCCCTAGAGCTAAAAGGTTGAATAGCTGGGGTTTTTTTTGTTTGTTTGTTTGTATGTTTTTTGTTTTGTTTCCAGTATGAGACATGTACATGTGTTTCTGGCTGGTAGAAGTTTTATTGGCATGTTTGACATACCTGCACAGTAGCTTTATCCTTCTGAGCTGCAGTTTGTGGACACTGGCCCTTAGACTAATTGCTGTTCATGAAAAGAATTGGATTTCATCAATTCTATAATTGCTGTTAAAAAAAAGCTGTGGGTTTCTTTTAGGTTGTGCCATAGCCTCTCTCCTACCAGCTCAAACAAGTGCTTTTCCCGTAGTCATTTAACATGAGGCAGCTGGTCTAAGACTTTGACAATTCTGGTAGATTTTTTTCTGAAACCTGCAGTTTTACCACCTGTTTTCTTGACTGGGAGGTCCAAACTGGCTACAGTTCTAGGTGCAGCCCACCCAGTGCCAAGAGGAAGGGGATGAAACTTTAATTGAGCCACATTCCTCCTAGTGTCATCCGTTATGCAGCTGGCCCTGTGCTGCCTGCTCACCCTGAGCTCCACGGCCACCCCAGGGGCTGCTCTCAGCAGTGCGCGAGCGGCGGGTCTTCACGTGAGGCTTCTGCTTGCCAAACCCTCAGCTTTCTGGGCATCCCTGTGGATTGCCCCTCTGTTGTAATGTGTGCATTAACCTTAGTTTGATATTGTTCACACATTTGTTTCGGATGCTCTGTGGGTGGTCGTTACCCGGCTCATTGATGTAGTCTTACGGCTTGAGTTTCAGTGCTCGCTGTTGAGGTACTTCAGTTTTTTCTGCTGAACATGGCAGTCCAGCTAATTTTCAATTTGCAGCCCAGAATTTCCCAGTTTGCAAATGTGGATGCACTGGGAGATGGTGTCAACCGCCTTTCTCAAGTCAAGCTATAAATTACCTGCAGTCCTTTCATCCACGTAGCCAAACATTTCATCATTTAATCTGGTCATCAAGATAGTCAAATATGATGGTGGTCTTAAATGTGTGTTGACCCTTCTGTTTACCTTCTTGTGCTGCAGCATTTGAAAGCATTCTGAATGGAGGTGTGATTATAGTCAGTTTACACTCATAATACATATAATACACAATAAAATTATCTGAGAGAATACTCATCAAGAGAGATCTTCTGATTATTTGGCATACCTTTTGTGTAAATGGCTTTATAATAATTATGTACTATTCGTAAATGTTTTGTTCTTTTGTCTGCTTCTCCCATCTGTTGCAGCCCTTGTCTTAGGCTCTTTAAACTTTCTTGTCTTTTTTTCTTTTTGGTACCAAATTGCTCACCAGAGCAGCTTGATTCCTGACTGTAACACCTCAGTTTTGCTGCAAAATGTAAAATACTACTTCTCTGAAATATTTATCTGTTGGTATTACTGAAGGTCCTGGTGTCTGGTATAACTACTCCATTACGAGCATATGTTCTAGCCTTCTCAGCTTCATACAGTTTTAGAAGCATAAATGTTACGGAATTATTCCTAGATGTTTTCATGTGTTAATCTTTATTAAGGATTAATGGATTAATACTGTCTTTTCCAGGTATTTTTCTAGTTTATATTTTTCCCAGTTTAGCTTTTATTACCACCTGTGTGTTTTACTGTTTTTCCTTCTTTTTTTTTTTTCCTTGCTTGAAAATTCTGCATGAAAGATTCACAGACCTGGGAAAATATGTGCAAGCCTAGGATCACTAATTACTTGGTTTACATGTATTGGCTTTCTCATTTGCTCAATCTAATCAGAATTTCAGCTGTAGCTACAGAAAGTATTTGAAGAATGCCAACAAACCACTTAACTGAGAAAACTGCAAATATCTGTGTCAAGTTCATCATCTAGAGTTGTGGTAAATAAAGCAAGACAGTGTGTATTTTGAGGGGAAAAGTATTTACAAGAGGCCTAATAGCAGGTTATCAATATAAAATACATTATTCATTTTTAATTACAATCATTTGTCTTGAAAAGGCTGCATAAAAGTATCTCTGAATGTAAAAGTATCTGTAAAGTGAAAAGGATGCAGGAGTTCGGTGCATACCAGCATGGCTGCATGCAGTTTCTGGGTAAATTTGCCAGAACAGTTCAGTGCACTGAGCTGAGCATATTGAACTTCGGTAGTAGTGGGACACAGAGATCTTATCAGCAAATTCATTAAATTGTACAGGGGAAGAGACACATATTCTTGAATGGAGAATGTATATGACAAGGGCCATGAATCTAAAGTGATGATCCATAGCATACAAATGAGGAGTATAGCAGCCATTTTTGGAGGAAAACATTGTTCCTGCTGTGCATGGATAAATTTGACGCAATATGGACATTGGCTTATCCAAGTGTGGTAATGCAAAGAAGAAATAAATGCTGAGAGACATCCAGTAACTGCTAAATGGATATTGACTTCACCATCCCAAGAGATAAGAATAACAGGAGTCTAAGAAAGCTCCCTATTAGCATGAATTAAAGTAATATGCTTTACATAGTGTCCTAAAATATCACTACCACAGAGAAGTGTACATGGGTAAAAAGTCTGAATAATTAAAAAAAAATAGCTCATGCAAAGGTAGCTGAAGAACATTTGAAGTAGCAACATTCATGGTTTATTTTGTATACGGATGTGCACAAAACCATATAGTCATTGCAAAAAAAAGCAATACAAACTAGTCACTGCAAACCAAATACCTTGGCTAAAGATGGCACCTGCTCTCCTTATACCTACTCCTTAGGATGCAACTCCTTAGCTGATCCACTGCAATCCAAGCTGGCTGGTTGCAGCTCTCATTCAAGGAACTGTGCTAGAATAGTCACTACCTGAGCTCGTATGCTGTATCTTCAGTCTGGAACGTGTCTTTCTGGTACAGGACACCTATGGAGGGAGTGCTGCTCTGTAAAGAGACTGTACAGATAGGTCTGTCCTTGTTAAACTCTTAGCAAGTCCACGTATTTTAGAATTGTAAAATAAAAATCAGAAATGCAGCTACTTTTAAGATGTATCTCTGTTAATGTGAACACAAGATGTTAAACATAAACTCAAAGTGGCATTGTTTCAATAAGCCAAGGTAGAACACAGTAAAAATGACAGTTTAAGTCATTTATCTTTTCACCTTGCATAAATATATGAAGGAAATATTAAGATCAGCTCTGTGTGCAGTGAAATTCTGGAAAGATGTCCAGTTCAACCGAATAATAAATGTGGAAGTATTCATGTGACAGCAAATTAGTAGCATAAATATAATTTTTCAAGTAATCCATTTAAGTGTCAAAATGTGTTGGATATACGTACACAATTAGCATTTCCTGTACTTCAAAAGCCATTAGTTATAATGAGGATAAATTAAATGTATCTGTCATTAGCTAGATTGAGTAACATTGAAACCAACCACATAAAGTGATAAATTCAGATTCATTACTGAAAATGTGAAAACAAAATATAAACATAAATTTGTTGTCTAATTTGCAAGATGTGTATCTCATTATAGCCACATGTGTATGCAGCATTGAATGTCCTATCAATAATTACTTGAAGAGATAATATCATTTTGTCATAATTTAAAATAAATCAGTGTTATGTGCTGTTTATTGGCAGTTGTAACAAAATATGTTCCCTAATAGTAATGGTGTCATAGTCACCATTGTCATAGAGTTTTAGTAGGGGCGCTTTATTTTCTCACAAAGTAACAAAATGGTGAAATTAAGCATTTACCCATTCAGTGATCTTAGCAGCTGAAGACCCATAGGTGCAACAGAGTATGGAATATCATACATGAGTAGTAGCATGCAGTGAATAATATAGAAAGTAAACAAGCATTTTGTCTTCTAGGAAAGTACAAGCAACAAAGATTTCCTGGCATAATATCTGTGCATAGCATAATATCTGTGCATGAACAAGGCCCAACAGATTGGTAATCCGTGACATCTGTGAAACAGCAGAAAGTATCCTGCTTCCTATGCGTTTGGAAGCCAACTTCACTTGAACGCAATCTTTGGTAGCGCTGTGAGACTGTGAAAAGAGAAATAAAAACAGAAAGAGGTTTCATGGTGGTAATAAAAAAAGAAAAGCAATTTCTTATGTCATTTGTGAGGATTTATGTGACGGGAGCGCAGGTAAACCATGAAATCAGATTTCTGCTCTCTCCTCATATAGTTACTGTGCAAATGGAATAAGCATGAAAAAAAACCCTTCTCATGCCACTGGGAAGCACAACAGTGAGCAGATGCTTAAAGGGAGTGACTTCACTTAGAGTCAAAGTTAGAAGAAATTTCCCCTTGCTGTAGAATGTATTTCCCTGAGCCGCATCCACAGGCTTAAAATTTGCATAGGAATTAACTGGATTAAAAGGACAAAGTTTACCTGGGGGGGGGGAAAAAAAAAAAGGCAAACAAAACTGGCCTTAATGCATTTCAGCCTTAGAACTCCTAACCTAAACACTTCATGTGACAGGTCACTAACAGTCATCTTCGGTACCTATGTGTTGGTGGCTCAGTGAGATGCCTGAAGAGGTACCCAAACTAATGAGCGTGGTCTGCTAGTTCGTTCCTTAACCAGGAGATGAGGCACCAGCTCTGCTCAGATTAGCCATTACAGTTAGGCCCTTGCTGCTCTTGCAGGACAAATCATAGAATCATGGAACACTCAAGGTTGGAAGGGACCTCTAGAGATCATCTAGTCCAACCCCCCTGCACACGCAGGGTCACCTACAGCAGGTGGCTCAGG
>VZSV01000017.1:7910182-7962794 GCA_013398735.1 Nothocercus julius
CAGGCTCATGCCCACATGGTACTTGTCTTTGTATCCGCTATAAGGATTTCCCAGTCATAAATTATGACAAAGGAAGAATGGTGCAAAGAGACAGCAGTGGCTGGAATAAGTATTTTGTCTCTTCATGTTGACAGTAAATTTATGTTTTGGAGTCTTTCCTTGACATTGACTTGTCACGTTGCTACAATATGTTAAGTCGTGCTTGAAAATGCAGACAGAACTTTTATTTCCCATCACTTCGTACTGATCATTGTCCAACATTCCTGTTCTAGTCCCACTGACAAAAGCAGAAAATAAACATGTATTTTTTGCCTTAAAAATAAAATAAAGCAGAAGAGATAGCCACATTCTTCTTATCTGAGAATATTATCTTCAAAAATCAAAGCAGAAACAAGCAGTGATTCAGTCTATGAAAGAAAAAAAAAGCTATTAATAGAGTCTGTCTAATCAAAAGAGAAAAAGTCATGTTTCCTTTTTTTATTTTCCTATGGCAATGTGGAATTATATGCTTCTAGGTTATGGTCTAGAGAGGAAAAAGTATAGTGAAATACTTAACAGAATAATTGTTATTTTTTTTTATAGTGGCCATTCATCTTTTATATTCTGTGTCCTAGAAAGTCAATGTTAGTCAGTGTTATTTTCCAATTACTTGTCTGGGTTCATAATTCCAACACATTTTACTGAGTAGTGATGAATAATATGTCTTCCTTTTCTTCTCCCTCATATTAATTTCTTGAGATGTAGACTGCAATTAGCAATTTTATATGAGTTTACCAATTTAATGGAAAATAGCCTATTTAAAGATTTTCTAGAGAAGGCCTAATGAATGCTAACTGGAACCTTACGCACTTGACTTACACACTTGATTAGTGCTTACCAAGTAGTCAAACAGGCTTAATAGGTTGCATGATTTTTAAAATACTGCACATCACTGAGAGGAATGCTTAAAGAGTAAGGCATATTGGTGATGGGAGCTTTACCGCTAATGAAGTCTTTTCTCTGAGCTCCCAGGCTAAAGCTCCTCAAGCCTAAAGCTTCTGCACTCAGTGCTGCCACTGCGCAAGCAGGGACTGCTCGCTTTGTTTCTAGGTGCGTAGCTTTACGTTTGGCTGCATCGTGAATATATGGTTTGTTGATGCATACCTAACCATAAGATTTAGATTGCTTTGTTTCTGTGCCTTGTCTTTTTCATTATTCAAGCAGTCTTCAGTCTTTGAGTTATTTTTCAAGTCTATTAACAATTGTTTTCCTAGAGATTGTAGACATAAATGTTAAAAAAGCTATTCTTCTACTAGAAACACAAGTATTTGATGATCGTGTCCTCTCATCATAATTTTTGAGAACAATTAGACTAATCCATTTAATATGCAATGGAAGAGTTGTTTTGTTCGTAATCAAATATTGCATGTTATCAAAGTCACACACCATATTCAGCATTTTATATTGAGAGTGTTTTCTACCCCCTTCTTCGGCCTAACTTGTAACCTCATTTTAAAAAAGAAATCAAGTTACTTTGATGGGTTATGCTTTTTACAAATATAGGATGATTGGCATTAATTTTGTTATCCTTCTTTAATTCTTAATTAGAGTCCTGTAGCATCCATTTCATTATTTTGCTCGTGATTGACATCAAGCTGACAGGCCCATAATTGCCCTTTTTAAAAGCTGAAACACTCTCTTTTTGCTCTCTACCAGTGTTCTGGAGCTGATGCAGTGTTTCAGGAGTTACTGAAAAGCGATGTTAATAATGTACATATCTAGTCTGTCAGAACTTTTAAAAGTATTATATACAAATTATCTGGATGCAGAAATTTTAAAGTTTCTAACTTGGCAGCATCTCTTGGTATTGCTATTAGAAGGTAAACAACCCTCATTATGTACATACATATGTAAATGTTTTCTACATGTGGACAAAAATTAACTGTTCAGTTTTTTTCAAGTTTGCCTTTGATATAAAACTTCAACTGTCTCTGTACACATGCTGATTTTAGATACCTCTGCCTTAGTGAGGGTAAATATTTCTTCTGAATTGTATTCTGTTGTTTGCCACATCTTTAAATTCCTCATTGGTTGCTCATGAAGAACATGAAAAATAGATCTGATGGGTTTTTACAGTGCAAATCTAAGCTTCATCATTGCTTTCCAACGACCTCAAGCACCCCCACGCAAACCTATGTTACCGTTCAATACTTTCGTGATCCAGGAGCTGCCTGATTTTGAAGACAAACTCTTTAAGTTTTTCTCTTAAAAAAAAGCATCAGTCAAATCTTAGAGCATAATGCATGCTTGTAAATACAGCGTGTAGTGATAGTAGGAGACCGGAAATCAATTGGAATACTACCATTTCTTAAGCTCAGGAAAAATAAATAGGGATACGTATGAGTTAATACAGCTGATCCACCAAAAAAACGTCCTCAATTTAATTTCCATGTACGTCTGTCTAATAGAGGAAACCCTTACATAACTCAGTGGACCTAACCCACCTTTATCTCTCTGTTGATTAAATATATAATTTAAGGCAACTTACCACAGTAGTTAGTTAGAAGGAGTGAGAATATAAGAAACATATTATTGGCTGAGATGAGTGGTTTGCCTGTCCCAGTACCCTTTCTTTAGCAGCAGCAGCAGCTGTAGAACATGGTATTCGCAGAGAGCAGGTAGCCTGGCCAAATCCCGCGGCACCTTCTTCGTGCCCTCAGGCACATCCCTCCGTTGCCTTCTCTCCAGCCTGAAGAATTCCAGCCTGTTTAGGTTCACAAAACAGCACCATCCTCTTGATCATTTTTGTTGTCCATCTTCACATTCTCTTTGGTTCTAGTGGGTCACCATCTTTTCTCTCATCCTTATTTTCCTGAAGCTAAAGAGGCAATTTAGCAATTCACTGTTTAAATATGACGTCCATCGTATGAGGTCATCCTGAGGATGAAAGCAGTAGCCCAGCAAAACCAATCCACATCTGAAGGAACAAAATCCATGTGCCTTGCTATTTCTATTATATTCCCTGCAGACATAGATCAGGCCAAGGCCGTTAGTCCCTGTCTTAATTGCTTTTCTCTCTCATTAAACTGTATGCGTTATAAAGCTAGATTTATCCATCTGTGGAGAAGGGGGCAATTAAAACCTGTTTGTGAAACCCCCCTGAAAGATTAGCCAGTAAAACAAATGCTTCTGAGCAGAAGAGAAAGAACTGATCATACTAAACATAAATATTAAGGTATTCCAAAGGGATGGATTTAATTTTTAAAACTCGGTAGCTTGTGAATTAATGTTGGTTCCATCCTTTTTTTCATCTTTTTTTTTTTAATTTTTTTTTCAGGTAAAAGAGAAGCATACATTTCTTCTATACCATAGTGCTTAAATATCCGATGGTTTAACTGTGTTAGTTTTCTACGTACTAGCAATGGAAAAATCATTGCATGAGCATCATATGAGCATTTCTGGGTACTTCTTCAGTCTCTAACAGTAAGGAAGAACTGATTAACAAAAAAATTCATGATGGCTTTATCTTTTTTTAATCTTCAGAATGGAGATTTTAAAGGAATTAACTGATACACAGAAAGCATTCTAGTAAATCTTGCTGTAAAACTACATTTTTCCTTTTTTAGTTACCCTGCTAACATGATTTCAAATATTCATATTTTTTTAATTATTCATCTTAATGCTAAAATAAGGTTAGTACTGAACTGATTTTTTTTTAAAAATCCAAAAGCACTTCTGCCATTACCAGTTTTGGCTCTGGATATTTGCACATGTGTAGTTTTGTTTTTATTTTGCTATGGATCTTTTCCATGCAAGCAAGAATAAAAATAGCTTAGCGGTGTCTTTTCTGAATTTGTTTTTGTGATTTTAACAAAGAAGTTTTGTCTTGTTTCTGTATCCATTCCATATTCATTTTTTTTTAATATTTGTGATGGCATGAGGAATAATCACAAACAAAATCTGGTTTAAACCTATGTTAACCAAAATGTCAGGTGTTTAAAAGTTTGAAAGTGTTGAAAGTGAGGTTCTCATTATGAATATGATTTCAGTTCTTTTTGTTCATGCGTTTTAATTCTTGATCAAATACTTTTTTACGTGAACTGTCCTGTTTTTCACTAAATTAATTCACAGAAAATGGTGAGCTTTTTTTTTTTTTTTTTTTTTTTCACTGAATATTTTTGGTTTTGAAAATAAAAGACCTGGAGCCCAAATATTTACAATTTTACAAATTTAGAAGCCTTCTTCATGAGGCCTTTAATTACAGCATGGGCTGCTCCACTGATCTGATGTTTGGATTATGCCTGAGTGTATTTCAGTGCCCTGACAAGCCTGTAACCTGGATGACTCTGGTGGGTAAAAAGCAAGAATCACAGATTTCTGTCCTGACACATCCAACATTGTGTCCTGGAATATTGATGCGACTCTGGACAAGTGTGACTTGTGTTTCTCTTTTCCTATTTGAAGTGGGTTAGACTCAGCTAGTCCTTTTTTCAACCACATTTTTCATTACTCAAGGGAATATAGTCTATGCCACTGTCCCCCTTCTCTCTCTCAGTAACTTAAAGGATCTGTCTCGTATCTGTCTAACTTTTGTCAAGCTCAGGATATACTCAGCTAAATTACCTAAGAGCCCCAGATTTATTGTTAGCAAATGCCTTCTCCACTGTGTTAGGTTTGTTTCCAAAACTTGGATTTATTTCCTCTTCCCTTTCCTCTTGTGGGAAGAAAATAGCAGCAACCAAATGGGTCTTCTGCTATACACTTTTCTCTTAGCATAGCATTTATTTTCTAAACCATTTTCTAAACTTTTATATACATAAAATAATATGAACAAAGCAGCACAGATCTCCAGAGTTCCACAGCCTATTTTACAATCTTCTTTTCTACTTTTTACAAAGCTCTAAGCCTGACTACACCTCTCTGAACATAATTGTTTCAAGCACAGAAAGGAAGCTGAAAGTTTACCTGAAGAGCCTTTTAGGGATTACAGCTCCATATGCCTGTTATTTTCTTCCAAAAAAGTAAAACTCACTTTCCGGAGTTAACATTGCCTTTAGGCAACTTGTGGTCTATAGATTATTGACACAAAATGTCTTAGCTGCTCTTTTGAAACCTTTATAGCTTACAGAGCCTATGGGTGCTATTCTAAAGAAATAATTAGAATTTGTCCTTAGGAGCTTAATGACCTCCACATAGACGACACTATTTGCTGAACAGTTACCACATCTCTTGTTCCCAGTACAGTTTCAGAAGAATCATTATGATTATGCAGGATGCAGTGCTGTAGTTTTGTTGCTCCACTAGGAGCCCCGTGAAAAACAAATATTATGCAACATCCTTATCAAAAATTGAGTGCTTTTGTTATGTTTGTTGAAAATTTATTTTAAGCTTGTTCATAGTCTTGTATAAGACCTGCCACAGTTTTTTGTTTGTTTTTTAATTGAAAAAGAATAAAAGAATTGAATAGCTATGAATAGTAGAAAAAATACTGGAATAGGTCTAAGAAATTTAAAATTACATTCCCAGCTAAGTTGCTGGCTAGGTGAGTTTAAAAAGATCACGTAACCTCTCTTTGCATGTATACAGCAATAGTGATACTGACTTCTTGTATAAAACACTTCATGATCTGGTGAACAGAAGTCTTCCAAAAGTGTAAAAAATTATATTTTACCATGTGTTAACGACTGTTTCCATTATATCTGGATATATAGGTTCTATTAATGCAAGGACAAGACAATAAAATTGTCCTGCAATTCAGGTCAGTATACTTCAAGGTTCTCCATTCTTTTTCATCAATCATGGCTGAGGAAAATTCACATTTTGAATTTCAAATTTGAGTTCTCCTGGAGTGTAAATACATATTTTATTTTAGCCTGTTCCATTTATTCCTTTCTGGCTTTCCTCAGCATTTCACTGTTCTACTCCCTCTTTCTGAGATGAGGGACCTGGAACTACACACAGTATTAAAGCTGTGATTAAATTAAGGGTTACAGGATATCATGTTCTCTGCTTTATTCTTTTTTTTTTTCCCCTAATAATTCCTAACACTGGATTTGTGTTTTTGGCTGCAAGTGAATGTTGATTCCATAAAGCCACTCATGCAGGAGCCCATACCTTCTCACTTGTTTTTTCAAAACTAACAAACAATGTATAGAAAAAAGGAAAACGCTACTAGTTTTGGATTTTCCGCTTTTGTGGTTTTTTTTCGTTTGTTGTTTTAATGGCATCTTACCCATCCTCTAAAGACCTTCAATGAGAAACAATTAGTGTTTTACAAAGGATGTGTCTGAGGCTTCTATGCATTTAATACATTATTAGACACTTCATATAGTAAATAATTAATTCCATTAAAAAAAAAAAAAAGTAGAAGCAGTAAATGGTTTATTTCTTTGCAATTAATTTTTCCTCTTTGGCAACATATTTTAATAATGACTCACTTAGGAAATTATTAATAGGGTTCTATAAATGCAAGTAATTAAGCTTAAGGCTTACTGAATTAATCCTTAATGTGATTAATTGATGCATTTGAAAAAACTATAGAATAATTGACTAACTATTTTAATGGATTTGCCACGGTCCTCAGTTAGCTTTGAATACAAAATGTAGGGTTATATATCCAATTCTTTAGGCAGAATTCTATGGCCTTTACTATCTTATTTCATTTGGTCTAGTTTAATATAAATGCTTCATTACAAATAAAAACACATTAAAATATTTTCATAATTACCCTTATTTTGTCAAAAAAGTGGAAAATGTCAATTTTTGATAACATTTCATTTTTTACTGCTTTGTCTATTTCATTTTCCCTTTTTTTAAAAATGATGGAAGACTATGAAAGTGAACAAAAAGTAAGGAAAATTAGGAATATGGAGAAAAAGTAGGGAAAGAAAGCCTTACCACCTCTGCTTAGAAAAAAAATCTGAATTTTTATAGAAAAATCTCATGTTTTTCATAAACGACATTTTTTTAATGAGCTTCCATTTTGTTTCATTTGGGATAATTAGTCTTTCTCCAAACTGACTCTTCCGTGGCTTATTAACATTTTGTGTACCTGTCAATCAAAGAAAATGACATTACATTCTCATTCTGTTACAAAGCCTTGAGATGCAGCAGTTTATTTTTCCCTCCTGTTGATAAGTGTGACAGCCATCTCTGGTGTGCCATGTCAATGAATAACTGAGTCATCAGCAGTGCAAAGGAACGCTCACCTCCCATGTCCCTTTGATCAGTGTGTCGATTTGTACCAATGCACATCACCTGTGTGCTTTTTTTCATACCAAACATCCTTTTATCTTCAAGGTTTAATATTTACTGTAGCTACTTTATTGGGAAATGAACGCATCTATTTTTCTTAGCCCCTCTCAGATCCTTTTAAGCCTTATATTTTCCATCTAAGAATGGCTTGTTTAGCCTTCAGGCCGGTCTCTCAGAAAATTAATTTCTTAGTCATATACTTTAAGGGTAGAAAGGATCTGTGTGATCTTGGTTGTAATTATGGATAAACATAGGTCATGGAGTGTCATTGGATTAATTCCACACCTGGACTATAATGTAATATCTGCTCTTGATGTCCTGTTGTAGGAAAATCACCAGAAACAGTGGTAAATTGTTTTTGTGGTCAACAGTCACTGAAAACTTTAAAGCTTTTCGACTGATTTTTTTTTTTTTTTGTGACTTGAAGGTTTTTTATTATTTGCTTTCTGTTTTGTCCTAATAGGTTTTGATCAAATCACTCTGTAACTACATCTTTGACTGGTAGATTTTGATCCAAATTGCCTGCTTGATTAGGTTCATGAGTCTTTTGTCCTGACATCCCTAGAAATATTCCACTTCTTTTACAGCTATATTTGAGACACATCAGATAGCAATGATTTAATCAGTATAATGATTGTTGCCTTAAATAGTAAAGGTTTGTATATACTGAAGCAAAATCAAGTAATATACTTTGTGTTAAATATAGATCTAATTATATCAGTGGTTATCTCTCTCAACTAGAAAACTCAAAAATCAAATTAGCTTGAAGAGATTTAGTTACCATAAGTGCATGTTGATTGTCTTCATCGATTCAGTTATTTATTATTTGAGGCTATAATTTACTTGGTTTAATCTCATGTTAATGGGCCGCTATTTACTCAGGTCATCTCATTTAGCATTCTACAATATAGCATAGTTGCTTTCCTTTGATCTTCTTAAACTTTCTCATTGTTTTGCAGTTCATCAGTGTAGAAAGCCCTTGACCAGTCCTTTTAAAACTCTTAGATGTAAATTTTTTAAATGTCTGGCATGAGATTTACAAGCTCTTTACATTGCTGTTGCATAGAAAATATTTTATCACCCATTTCATCTGACATTTCTAATTGAACATTTCTGACTTTTTGTTTTATAATCACTCGACTTTATCCATCTAGTAGGAGACCGGTAGTGTTTCTACACTGCATGATTCTACATGTTCCTACTATATTTAGAAACTATTTCATCTATTCTTTTTCTATCAAATACTTTGTCTTATATCCTTCTTGTCAATTATCTGCATTGTCATTTCTAATTAATGTTATTTTCCCTTTTTTGATACGTATTTTTATTTCTATATACACAGGTATTCATGTAATATGCATATATAATATTTATTTTAGTGTAATTTATATACCCACACATATATGTTAATATATTTGAATTTTGCTTTCATTTTTCAAAGCACTAATCTTTTTTAACTGGCACGAAGCTTTCTTTTGCAGCTATGATATATTAAACAACTACAGTAGTAAAAATTTCTTCAATTATTCTGCATTATCATTTTTTTTATTATTTTATTTTATTTCCACAAGTGTTTTGTAGCATGATAATTATTTTCCCTTCTTATCTGGCATTCAGTGTGAAGTATGCATTTATATATATATATACTTATATATATATTTATATTTATATATGAGCTTATACATAAATATATATTAAAATATATATTTTTTTCTAACTGAAAGTATCAAAAGTAGTCAAGTCATTTTGTACTTAAACAGACATAACACTAGCAAATTAGACTGTCTCTATCCCTAAAATACATATACTTTTAGTTACTTACCTAAAGGATATAACTTAATCCTATATATCTTAACAGACACATTTTTCCCCAGTGTTTGAGCAAAAACACAAATGAAACCGTATTATCTAAACTTAAACGATTAGACGCTATTGATGTTAGCTCTTTGCTAAGAACTGAAACTGAAAATTCACCTCCGTGGGTGCAGCGGTATAGCTTATTATTCTGGAAATGGTGGGAGAGAAGTTTAATAGCACAAGAGGTAGCCTTAATGATAGGTCTAATAAATATCATAGGTAAATGACCCTTAATTAGCTGGTACAGATATTGTATTTTTTAATTCTACTCATCCTTCAGTTCTATAGTCTTTTTTGGATGTATATATGTAGTGAAAACTTAACGTACATCATTTTTCTTGTTTAAAAATGCACCTATATTTTAACTTTTTTTCAAAGAAGTCTAGGACATGTATTAACAGGGCATGATTATTCACCTAATGAAATGGAAGTCATTTGGCCTTCCACCTCACAGAATTTAATATGCACCTGAGGCATAGATTAATGGCCCGATGACACATTCCATTTAATGTCCCATTCCCTAAATTAACCACCCCAAGTGCTTATTGGGAAACTATCCAATAAATAACTGAAAAAGGCAGACTTGTTTCAAGAGGTGAAGTAGCCAATACTGAACTAAATAGAAGGCTGTCTTGGAGGTTTAAATACACTGCTTGAAAATCCATAGCCTATTACAAATTTTCTAGTAATCAGGGCTACAAAAAAGGGGTTCTAGTATGTTTCTTATAGAAGGTAATGTAATGGAAGGAATAGCAGGAGCTGGATGTTGCATAAAAAAAAAAAATGGGTGCAGTCCCTGGGACATCCTACAGGATCATCTCCTGCAGGAACATCTCCTGCAAACAGACCTCCAAATAAATGTATATGCCCTCAAGGCACAAGTTCTGAACTGCAATCATGATTAACATGAGTATTAAATATATAGAAGAGCATTTGTTTACTTAGCTTTGATTTCCTTGAAGATCCCTGCCCTTTCTGCTTACTGTTATTAATATTTTTTCATGTGTTGTTAAATGTTGTCCATCATACTGACAGTGGTTGTTTTGTTTTCCTTCATATGCATCTGTTCAGAGATCAAATTTAGAAATTTATAAATAGCACTAGGCTCATCCCTGTTGAAGCAAGAGGATATTTTAGGTGTTTTCCAGCATGTAAACTCAACAGAAAGGATTTTTCATTGAATACATTAAAAAGTAAGTAACCTTAACTCCAAATTCTTTGAAAATAACCTAATGTTTTCTGAACTATAGCACATGGATTTCAGCATACCAGATAAAGTGAAAGATTAAGTAATTATTTCATTCTTTATAGTGATAGCCAAGAACATTAAAGACATTCCAGATTGGAACTGTACTGGAAGAGGTACCGGTTAAAATTTTCACAGGTTTATTCCATGTAAAATGTTTATTAAATATATAACTGGTGGGAAATCGCACATAAAATCATATTACATCATTTAATACAATTATTTTGTATAAATTTATACTTACCATATATATTTTTCTAAATTGGGAATTCAGGCATGATTGGTCCTCAATTAAGAAAATTATGTTATAGAACTGCTACTTGAAAGGTTATTTTAATCAGTGTTTTAAATCTCTTTTCTCACCAGAATGTCAAATTTCGAGCAATTTTATTCAGACTTTTACCAGTCCAATTACACAATAGATAATCAGGAAGAAGGTTACAGCAGTTACGGGTCTAATGAAAATCTGTATGGAAGCGAAAAGTAAGTATGCTAGATTAAAAAACAAAAAAGATGTATTTCAAAACATTAATCAAGTGAATGGCTAAAAAGCCCCAGCAGCCTGTAATTGCCAAAAAAAGGATTGAGTATTCAGTGTAGGTGAAGTTACAAGGGTCATTATCAGTAGAAAGACAGTAGGAGCCTTACAATCTGATTTCTTTTCTCGTGTTTTTCTGTTTGTGGCATCTGTGCATTACATATCCTGCCCGCTGGAGAGGGGTATGAAGGGAAGGAAGTTTGGGGAGTTCCACCTTAAGGAGATTTCTACACAGGTTCTGCTGTATGAGGTTGAACTTCGCTATACTTTCTCCATTCTGCTGCCCCAATCCAGGCAGCGCCTAATTCCTCCTGCTGGCCCCAGGCTTTGCAGAGGGACAAGAGCTGCTGGCAACCAAATACTTCTCTTCAAACTCTAGTTGAATGAGAGTTCAAACTTGGTTTAAGCCTGCAGGTTATGTAGAAATAAAATTATGTATGTAAGTAATTAGGAAATTGTGGAAAATAGGTCAGCAAAGAGCTTCAAGAGATCACGCAGTCTTTCCCAAGGCAATATAATTTATACCTAAACATTTCTTTATAAATGATTGGGCTCTGTGTTAGCTTTATAAATACTTATGTTACATGTCATTTGCCTGATTTGCATGACTGAAATTCACATTACTGATGCTGTTTTTGTTTCCCCCCACATGCTGCTAGGAGTTCTTTAAGCTCCTTGTGAGATTCAAGAAAAGTTCAGTTTTGTATAAATATGGTGGGATTTTGGAGGGGGTTGTGGTAAACGGCCAAAGAAAGCAAACCAGTGGTCAGCACCTGGGAAACTTCCGTGTCTCACAAGATGAAAATAGTAGAAAACGTAAATTTTCAGCTGCTGGGAGACTGCTCCCTGCTATTACCCCTTCCACCGGTGATTCACTTGCTCTTGCAGGAGCCCGCTAGGAGAGCGACCGCAGGCTAGTGCCTTCATCCCTTCAGAAACGCCTCTGTCTTCCCAGAGTTGCTATACAGGTCAGATTTTGCATCCCACGTACAGTCCCAACACTCTCTCGTACGTTGGTTACGGTGACGGTTTTGATGAAGAACCTCCGCTGCTGGAAGGTGAAAACAAGCCCGCCGACCGCTTGTGGGCGCGTGTGCTCGTTTGCATGGAAATCTCCGTGGAAAATGCCCGTATTCCTTCATTCTTACGGCATTTCTGGCATACACTTTACTGCCACTAGATGACAGCATAACAATAAGTTTTTCCCGCATGTTTCTGAGTATTTTTTCCACTCTGAACGGCATAATAAAATATATTAGGTTATCTATAATTAATAAACACTTACTGTAATCCCGTTTGCATATCTAGTAATAAATTTAGTAGTTTGAAGATGTTAAATGGCTTTGTTTCAATGGAAAAAAATGAGAAACTTGTATACTCTAGTTATTTGATCATTTAACTACATGCACAATATTATTCTTTCTTAAATGCATGTGGACCATACTAAAGCAAGTGTCTGATTTGTAAATAAGTATTCACTTCAATTACAAATATTGGTGCAATTTAAAAAATCAGGCATCTTGATTGCAGCTACTTCAGCGTAATATAGTAAGGGTAGCTTCAGCTTGTTTTTGCGTACTGGAGGGCAAATGGATTTTTACTACTTGGAAGATACTAATGCTACCTTAAAGGCAGCCAGACTCAGATCTGCGCATAGATCAGCTGTTAGATTGCTAGCTCTCAGTCCAAGCACTGAACTCCACAGGCAGCTCGCCCTGCGAAAAGGCTGTCAAAATAAAACTGCTTCTGATCCACAAGGTGTCAGAGGTGTTCATATCTGTGTATATTTTAATACAGAACAACTTTATTTATGTAATGTTTTGGCTCAGATTAAGCTTATAGATGAGCTGGAATAAGATAAAGACTGGCTGTTTCTTTTCCAAATGGATCTAACACGTTGTCTCAGTATTTCTGATGCCCAGGTTTTGCTTGCTGGTACATCACAAGGAAAATCATTACTCTCATAAACTGGAGTCCTTCTACAGAAGTTGTAACAGAAACCTTTGCCCCATTGGATACAATTTCAAAATTCCCATTGGCTTTAATGGGAAAGAATTTTGTCCTGTCTCCAGTGGCCTTCAGTAATTATTTTTCAAAAGCAAAAAGCTTATAAAGCGCTGCAAAAACTAATATCAATTTGTCTAGAGTGAAAGAATGTCATTTTTAAGTGCTTCTGGCAATTCAGCCCTAAGACGCATCTCTTAAACGTCTTAAATATAGGAAAAGCAAATGCTAAGGCCAAAAAGTTGAGAGAATTTTTAGTTCATTTTCAAAAATTGAATTAGCATTCCAGTTTGGAATCAGAGCTGAGCCTTACGTACATTGCATGAAAAGGTACAACATATTCTTGCTACAGAATATATCCTCCCACAGTACGATTTTCATGAGGTTCATTAGAGGAAGGGATGAGTTGCTTTTTTTTCTTTTTTTTTTTCTTTTTTTTTTTTGTGTGGTATGTAATGAGTTTCTATAAAAGTTTTGTTTTCTTGTAAGCAATTAACAGTGCTGGAATTTGCTGTTGCAGAACTTGGGATCAATTTTGATCACATATGGCAAAAAACATTAACTGTACTCAACCCAATGAAGCCTGCAGATGGCAGCATTATGAATGAGACAGACCTCACTGGACCTATGGTTTTCTGTCTGGCCCTTGGAGCAACATTGCTGCTGGTAAGATGTGGTATAAATCCAAAGAGATTATTTTTTTAACCAGTATATACCTAGGTGATGACGCATGTGGGGTTGCAGAACATACGGAAAATGGGTCATTTGTTGCCATTTGTCGTAAAATTATGCAGAAAGAACGCTTCTTGCTTTAAAGTGTATATATAAAGCTTAAATGTAATGTAGATATAGTATAGGTGAAGCATATTACTTCCAGCAGAAGTACAAGCTCACGCATTTTTTGGAGCAAGACCAAAGGGCAGGTTTGTATGTGTGTTCAGCAGGGAGGCTTTTAAAACTTGAAGCATGGCAAGACCTACTCAGGGAGGACCTAACCAGGAGTTTCTATGGAAGGGAGTAGAAAAGGCAGGGCAGACCAGCCCATTCACTTTCTAACAATTGTGCTAGAATTTTGAAATTATTGTCTCTCAGTGTTATTTTGGGGAGAGCATAAATACAAGAAAGAATGTCTTTCTGTAACTAAAGTGAATCCAAAAAGAAAATGGAAACAGCCTCGTTCTCCCCACCCCACAGATTTACAATACCTTCCCATACATTTTGCTAGTGCTTTCTTATATTCTTTTTCTACTGCCTCTGCTACACAAAATATGGTAACCTGTACTTAACCTCTTTCCTCCTTATGAATACAGCTTTCCTACAGGAGGAAAGTTGCAGCAGAGATTGTACACTACTCCAAATTCATCTGTTTATCCCTGACAACAAGGGCTCTGCATTGCTGCTGAAGTACAGCTCTGACTGTCGGCACCCATTTATCAGACTGGGATAAGGTGGGACCATTCTGGGAAAGGCTGTGCTGCTCTAGCAACTGAGGGGAGAGAAATGGAGCTCTCATCCTCCGTTTCCTCTGTGATAGATAGTGCTGAATCAGAAGACTTTCACAAGTTCTTTCTCAATTTGTAATGTCTCTGCAGTACCAGGAATGTGCAAACTGCAATATAGGTGGCAGGTATTATTATTTATGTTCCTATTAAACCAAAAATCTTTTAAAGGGGTGGAATCAGAAGGAGGAAGGGAAATGAAAGGAAAGGAAGGTGGGAAGCAAAAGAAGAAAGGCTGATTTCCACCTAGAGAAATAAAGGTATATGGGGGATAAGAGGAGAAACAGTATTGAATTGAATTGTTATGATTATAATAAGAAAAACAGAAGGAAAGCTAAAAGAAAATAAGTAAAGAAAAAAAAAATGGTCATGGTTGATATGGTTCCCTGAACAGCCAAGAATTATAATGAATATTAAATTATTATTACTGAAACAGAGTACATCAATTAGCTTATTTATTGTTCTAGAAATAAATATTCTAATTGTCATTAGGAAAACATCTGTTTTACAGTTTTAGGTCAGCCAAATTCCTCTGATAGAAGCCATTGTCTTCCCACCACAAATTCATAGAACTATGTATATGGGATTTCCATGGGTCATCTTATAAATTCAGACTGTTCATTTTTATCTTGGATGCATTTGAATACTAACATGATTCTTCAGCTGTGTAAGCTATGATATCCTTCTGTACTTGAATAATTCTCTTCTAATAGCACCAGGAACATAACATAATTTGGTTGAGAGCTTGTTTCCAAAAATAATTTATCACTTTTTCCAGCTTTTTTAATATGGAAAAATATGCAAAGATATTCTTCAAATGGTAGCACTTCTTTTGGAGCACAGAGAGAATGAGAAAAAGATTGTTAGCCTGGCAGTAGGACTTGATCTTCCTCATGCTGGTGTAATACAGAGCAACTCCATTGCAATTAGAAAAACAAGATCAGGGTGAAAGTTAGCAGCAACTGAGACAGAATGCCCCAGTTTCAGCTGCTTTGCATTTTATGCAGCCATTCCTAAAAAAAAAAAAAAACAGATTCTCCATAAACTTTGGCTTAGGATAGTAATACCCACTCTAGGCAGACGCAAACAAGCCGGCAAGGTCTGACTTTCTTCTAACCTTGTTCCTTCTTCAGGACAGATTTAGTGCTTTCAATTTATCAAAGTCTGCAAGACTAATCAAGCTTGATTCTGGTCTTGCTTACATCACTGTGAATTGGGAGTATTCCCAAATGAGTCAATATATTTACATAAGTTAAATAAGACTAGAATTGGAAGAAACATGTTCAGCTGAGTTGTTTTTGTTTTTTCTCTCTCTCATTTTTCTGCACCACAAATCACACATTTCACCAAGAGATTTCATTTCGCTGCTAACTTCATTTCATCTTTGTCTCAGTATTTGTTTAATCTTAGAATAAGATGCTAAGTAGTACTGTGCAGGATTAAATACACTGAAAGAAACAGTCTAAAGTATTAGCAGATAATTATTATATCTATTCGATATATGCTTTTCTTAGCTGATCAATAAGTGTAATAAACATTGCCACAAATAGTTGCAGATGTTAAACTCATTAGAAAACTTTAATATCAGAAATTATAACTGATAATAATCTGAGATGGTATTGCTCTCCCAAACTATCTCGTTAATTTTATTTGATGAAGCAGTTTTTCCTGTTTTATAATAGTGGTATGTAAATGCAATGGTCTCTGTACCTGGATGGAAAGTTTTCTTATGTTGTTAGTTCAGGAGTAGATTTTTCCTTTAAGTGAAATGCAGTGTGAGGAAGAAGGCTGACACTAGGGCTGTGGTGAGGATGAAGTCACGCTGACTGTAGTAACCCCAAGAATAGGAACGACATGAGAGCTTCACACAGGCACAGTGAGCTGGTCAAGTTGAATAGTAGGATAACCACTTTTATGTAGTACTGTAAAAGGAGGCAGGTCTTGCTAACTCAGGTAGCACTTCACATAAACATGCATTGCTATCAGGCTGCAGCTGGTAAATTGAGCTGGCACCAGTCTGCAAAATCAGGGCTTTCAGCTTGTGTCAGCACTAGATTAGGATCTCTCCACTGCATTGCTTTTTATCTGTCCAGCTCAAATAGTGTTTGCATCCAGTGATGAGTTTCGACCTGAATGAATATGGGGATGAGGAGGCAAAGAGGCAGGTCTCTGAAACGAAACTATCTTCATCCCAGATCACTGTTTATTTCTGATGTATGGATGTCACATCACAATATTGCATGGCAGGCATTCAGTAGTTCATTTGCTAGAAGCTTAAAAAGAGAGAAAAAAAGATTTAGTAATCTTTTGTGAGATGAGTGTTCGCTTTGAGTAATGAACGACGCCTTCATGTCTGGAGGTGATGGTTCTGAAAACAGATGGCAGGAGGATGAAGAAATTGGTAGTTCTATGGCCACAGTTGCCTGTTTCCTTGTTATTGAAATGTGTTTTCCATGTCCAAAATTTCCCCTCATTTTTCTACCATTTAGCCCCTTCCCAAGTCTCCTTAACCACTTCCTATCCTATTTCAGAGACCAATTACATGAAGACTTAGAATCAGCCTTATAACTCTAAATTTAGCACATACGCATTCTCCCAGCTTTATGTTGGACTATTTTGATGTAAAAAACACCCTAAAGTATCAGCTGGGGTTCACATTTGAACCGATGTACCTAAAGTGAAGGGAAAATGTGTGTGAAAAAGAGAGAGACCTAATGTTTGCCTTCTGTCTTCTCTGACCATGTGATGATTACTTATTTGTTGCTTTATTCCTACTCATATTTATTCCAGGCAGGAAAAGTTCACTTTGGCTACGTGTATGGCATGAGTGCCATTGGATGCCTTGCCATGCACGCGCTCCTCAACCTGATGAGCATCACAGGAGTCTCACACGGTTGCGTTGCAAGTGTTCTGGGCTATTGCCTGCTGCCCATGGTGATCCTGTCTGGCTCTGCTGTTGTCTTCTCTTTACAGTAGGTACCAGTGTGTGGCAACAGAATTGGTAAGAGGAACAATACATAGAAAGGCTAATACTATGCAAAGAATTTCATATATGAGAAAATGTGGTGATTTTCAGCTTCCAAAATTGTGAAGAAAAACACCTCTCTGTAGTGTTTGCATGTAGAAGTGGACAAAACTGAAGAGTGAGAGGTGATCTTTGTTCGAGGGGAAGGTGTGTGTGTTCACTGTAATATGAGTCCTTAAATCCAGTGTTTCCCGTTTAGATTGAGGGTGGCTTTGATTTTTACAGAAGCGTGAAATTTGCCTTTCGTGCTGTAGAACCAACAGTGGCCAAACTTTGCTGTCATTTTTCAAAGCCACTCCTGGAGTTTGATCTTGCATAGTTGGTTCTCTCCTTCCATGTTTATAATACCGGGTCCCATCCTTAGATTTCCTTTCCTTTTGTAGACCCACTTCTGTGTAATATAAGGAATAATCTGCCAAGCATTCATGACTTGGACCATTAGAATAAGAGTTTAAGAGGTGGGGTCATACGCAATAAGATAGAAGTAAGGTGTAGTGGTAGACCTGAAAATAACTTAGAAAACTTTGAAAAAACAAATGTACCTGTTTCAGGGAGGTACATAGTAATAAATCTATATATAGGAAACTTGTATGCCAGTATCTCCTTCCTGCTCTGTCTCCGTTAACTTTTGGAGATAAGGACTGAATCTGCCTCTCTCTTCACATTCTGCCTTGCGAAGTACAAGGAGGCAGCACGTCTTGCCTGAAAGCTTTGAGCAGTACTTGTGTACATCATAAATATACTAATTTATTTCTAATTTGACTCTCCTTATTTTTTGTGGTTGACCCATATTTTTAACACTCCTGTTTGTAAAGTATAGGATGTGGCACCTGCCTTGGCTTGTTAAGGAACTGCCCCAGTTAAGAAAATGTCCCTGGTCATTTTCTCTGGAAAAACAGCAATTGTATATATGCAGTTATTGGTTTTTAAGGAAATAATATGGTGGGATCAAGATTTTAGTGCAATCTTTGTTGTGTGTTTACATGGATCTATGACAGGTCAATTTCACCATATTCCACGTATTTAGTTTTTTCTGAGCTGTTCCTGACAAGGCAAAATAGTGGCACTGAGGAAGCCATTGACTGTGTGTTCTTCTACACTACCCATGTTTGCTTGATTAACTTGTTTAGTAATCTACCCATATAGAAGGTGCAGATATGTAATCATAGGACAGATGGGACTATTGCCAAACCAGCTGTTACAACTTCGCAGGGTGCTGTTTTCTGTATCAGGAAATCCCCAAGCATGCACAGTACGTTTGTAATATGCTGTGAACTTACTGAAAGCACGTGTTTTTAAAAATCTATAAATACTATACAGAAATAGCCTTTAAGAAATTAACTATTATGTCTGAAATGAATTGGTAATGTTAAGTGACTATCTATGGGATTCTGTTGTCCATTCACCATAGGTAATTGCTGGAACACAGTAAGTGTCAAGACTGAGGATTTGCTATTAAAAGATGGTAACTTTAAAATCAATATATTTTTATTATTTTAATTTTTTATTAATTTAATTTTCCAGTTATTTTTGATTAAATTAATTTGATTAATTTTGGTTGTTAATTATATAAAATGACAAAGGAAAGACAGCATTATACTCATGATTTTTTTCTCGTGTCTGTAAAAATATTATTTTTGTCAATTGCAAATTGTCCAGAATTAACTAACTTTAGTATTTGTTTTCACAGAAAGCATACCTAAGATAATGTATACATGTATTGCAAAGATAGGTGATAATCTAATTGGAAACAAATTTTTAAAGTTTTATTAATGTTTACAGACTGTTAATGGATAATTTCATATTTTTATGATTTGCATGATTATCTATTTCAATGTAACTGTGAATGAAGCAAAATATGTAATATACTGGGTGTTGAACAATGCAAAAAAGAAGACTAATTTTCTTATTCAAACTTTTATGAAACCAGATTGCCTCCAAGGTTACTTTATGGCCATCTGTGATGTCTGATCACAAGTTGTTTAGGTCCCTTTTCTAGGAGCAAAAAATCAGGAGATTTTTTTTTTATTTTATCTTTACTATTAAATACCTGAATTGAGTGGCCACTGCATTAACTTGACTAAATAGTGAGGGAAATTCTTAAATCCAGCTGATGCAAAGAAGCAGATCGGTGGCCCGTGTATAGGTTATGAGAGAGATAAGCTGAGAGGTCTATCCTCCTAACTCAGTGCTTGTGGCAGTATACCCTCCGTCCTCTGGTCACTATGAGCATGACATCTGCCTTTTGTCCCTCTGCCATACCTCAGGATTTGGACCTTACGGACTTTGCTGGCAGAATCACTGACGCTAAACCATTCTTTTTGTCAGTAGTGTGCTGTTAGATTGACGACCATGTTGTTAAGTGCACAAAGGTGTCTCTTGGCTCCAATATGATTTTAAGTTACTTTTCCATCCTAACAACTGCTAGTCCTGGAACAACTGGCCTGGAGAGGCCATTGTGCCCTCAGGGCAAGGGAGAGCAGCCGCAGCTCTCAATTGTGCCACCTTGTAATAGCCACGTAATGAGTCATCATACTAGCTGAAAATTGTCATCACAATGTTTCTGCTACCTCCTATCCCTCTGCCAGCAGGGATATCTGCTCCAAGAGCCTATTTTCTATTCCAGAGTCTATCAATACCTATTTCTGGCTAGCTGTTCAAGTGAGCCTCTTAGCAGCTCTGCTTGTAGCAGAGGCCAGAAATTTGGTCTGTAGAGCCCTGTGTAACGTCTCTGAATGTCGTTGTGTAGGTTCAAGGGAACACTTAGACTAAGGACATAAAACCACATGGCCTTTATGTTTTTAATAGGTTGAAGTTGCAATGAGGAGCGGAGTCACCTTAAAATCCATTGTCTCCATCCTTTTCCAAAAGCCCCAAGACTTCAGGACACAAAATACCTTATAAGTCTGGAGACTGCATTGCCAAGAAATAAAATATGATTTTATGTGATGTGATTGCATTAACTAAACTCAATCAATTAAATAAGAGAGCTTTCTTATAGTGCTTTACTTTCAACAACAAAATGAGTGGAGATTATTTCTGCTAGATGAACCTAAGTAAATATACATAGTCCGTTTCTCACTTCTGATTCTGTTTCACTGTTACTTTGTAAGAGTGCCAGAAAGTCATTTAGCAAGTGGCAGAGGTTCTTTCATCTTGAAAGTCCTTGAGATTGACATAGGGAAAGTGCAAAACTTAGCCGAGCTCATTATGTGCTTCAGCAGCATATTATGTGCATGATCTCATGCATTTTGCAGAAGCAGACTGAAAATACAGATTGCAAATAAAGCGTATGTGAAACATTATTTATTGGCAGGGTCTCATCCCACAGGGCTACTACCTAGTGAGCTCTTTATAATCTGCAGGAATATTTCAGTGAGCTTTTGAGGATAGCCCCATAATCATCAGTTCTCCAGGCCTTCCTGCACATGGGAACTGGTAAATCTAACTTGAATTAGACAGCTGTGCCTGAAGACAGCTGTCACAGAGAGGCCATGTGGAAACCCCCGTGTCTTCCATTATGCAGAGAAGGATACCAGGATGCGGGAAAATAGTATTTGGAAAATGGGCTCATCAGTGATTCTTTTCCTGCCCTTTACTTTCCGCTTGATTTGCACATCTTTTTAAAGACCAAAGGGAGCATCCTCCTGGGAAGTGGCCAGCAACTTTTTGCATGAGCAGCAGAGGTGTAATTCTTGAAGAAATGTGTTGCCTCTCCTCAGAGCTCAAGTCCACTTGAAACCTTTGCTGCATTACAACACTGCACTGCCTACTGCAGGTCATCAGGCTGCCTGATGGAAGTTTAGGTCTGCAGTGTGATTTCAAATCCTAGTAACTTCTCCATGCTGGTTGATGGCTGCAGTAGGATCTTTGCCATCTTAAAAAAATTCCAATTGATGTGTCTGCTGGATCCCCAGAAGATTTAGCTGGAAATACACTAGTCCTTTTGGCAGTATAACTAAGCTGCTGCTTTCATTCATACTGAAAATTTTTTTTGTTTGTTTGTGGCTATTATTATTTGTTTCTCAAGCTTGACTTTCATTATGTAAGTCAGTCCTCGGCTCTGCCAGTGGTGATCATCTTATCAGGAACAAAATGCTAGAAGTGAACTAGGATCTGACTAGCTTTGATGCTGCATGCACTAACAAGTGGATTCTCTTTTTTGTTGTTGTTGTTTTGTTTTGTTTTTCTCTTAGGGGGACACTGGGAACATTGTTAGCTCTGCTTGTTGTTGGATGGTGCAGTCTGTCAGCCTCCAAAATCTTTACCTCTGCATTGGCCATGGAAGGACAGCAACTTCTCATTGCATACCCGTGTGCTTTACTTTATGGACTTTTTGCACTTCTAACGGTTTTCTGAGATGCATTTTGCGGTAGTCTTTTTACTGTCTGTGGTTGTTGTTGGGGTTAAAGGTTATATACTTATTTTTAGATTGCCTAGAACTGCTTTTAGCTCCATTAACAGAATTAGATTATACGATTTATCTTTGATTTGCCTAATGGCTGATAATAAAAGAAAAGAAAACAAATTAACAGGAAGACAGAAGTAATGATGTTTTAAAGTCTCAGAGCTAAATAAGATACACTTGTCCTAGGAAGGTAGTAAAAATGGAAAATTACAAAATTAATGGGAATTTTAAGTTTTCTTGTCTTCTCTATTTTATAGGGTTTGATATATGTATATTACAGAGTAACTGGAAAGCAATAATGCACATATTTAATAGACTTAGTAAATCAAGTGAAAATATGAATTTATTTGTTTTGGGAAACATATTTTCACCTTATATGTTTAGAAATTAATATCCAAAATGTGTGTTGATTTTTTAAAAAACGAAAGACCAAGTGGATCTGCTTTATGGTCTTGAGTAATTGTCAAAGTAACAGGAAGAACACCTTGCTACAATTGAGTGAGAAGACTAGGAATGTCATCTTGCTTTTTGTTAAAGAGGAGTGGCTGTCCAAAACACTTTTGTCCTGTTTATTGTGTACTGTAATGCTAGATTTTAAAATTGCCATTAAACCACTGCCTACTGTCACTGCAGAAAAGCACCACACAAAGGAAACCTAACTCCTAAAAATGTTTCCTGAAAGGCAGGGCTCTATTTGAGCAAGCAAAATACTAATCTCCACAATTTTATCTGGCCAGGTAAATCTCTTTTCTGCTTTTAGTCTTAAAGGAACCTAAGATTTCTATAATAGCAATGAAACACAATGCACAAGGTGTTTCAAAACAGAATATTGGAAATATCAAGTCACCAAGAGCAAGCAGAGATGTGTGTGTAGGTGTAACAAGAGCAAAACCCAGTGGACATTGGTAGATAAAATGAATATGGTTGTGAAAAGGGCTGAGAAAAAGAAACAGACAAAGGGAAATTTGAATTTAATAAATGGCAGTAAATGATTTCATTGGTGTTCTAGTGCGTCTTACTTTTTCATGAATATTTTATCATCTTGATTGTTCTCCACTCGTTATTCAGAGTCATTTAGTGACATGCCTGCAAAATCCCTGTCTCCTGAGATGACAACCAGTGACTCGATTACAAGAGAGCCCTGATACTGCAAGCGCTGGCACAGAAGTTTAACCTACAGAAACTGCTCAAGACTATGGAAAATGAATCATCTTCCTAACCCTTTTCATGAGCAGTTCAGAGGTAAATTAGCTGATCAGTCTGTCCCCATGCTAGCAATACGCTAGTGATTCTCTATCTATATTGAAAGTACCTTTGGCAAAAATATTTCTCATTGTTTTCATATTTGGTTTCACAGAACATTTGTGGAAACCATGAGTTTGTAAATTCTGCATTTGAAAGTGTGGTAAATTTGGCCATGCTTTATCAAGGAGTAAAGTTGCCACTGATTGGGCAGTTTAATGTTTGAAGAGACTCCAGTGTTCAGTTAAAAAATAAGATGGTATGATTTACCATATATTAATGGCATTCTCTCTGAAGACTTGTACATCTTCCTTTTTTTTGAAAAGTTTGTTTAGAAATTGATCCACTTTTGTCCTGTACATGATCTGTACTGTATGGCAGAAAAAAAACAGTGAATCAAGACATCAATTCATGTTTTGGTGTCATAAACAGGTCAAATTACTTGGGGAGACAATGAATTTAAATTTTACCACTATGTTTACAAGGCAAATGCTAGTTTATAGTTTTATGCTTATTCTTTCAGAATTTATATCTTTTCATTTTCTTCATGAGGATGCAACTTCATCACTTTTAATGATGCCTTCTTAATTTAATTCTGCTTCCTTTGCTTTGCTGCTTAGCCATGCTGATTTCTCCTTACCAATTCTCAAAGTGTTTCCAGCAGGCAATATACGCTGGTGCTGTGCTCCCAGTATGGTATCTTTCAGCAGTCTTTATGCAGAGTGTGGGTATTTAAATCTCTGAGGCATTCTTCCTAGCTTCTTTTAAACAAAATTCTTCCCATTTACATAACTCTCCTTTCTGAATTTGAGCACAGCCATGGTGGTGCTTTTGGTCCCGCTGTTCCTGTGTGGTTGATGAATCTAAAAATATTATGGTCACTATTTAAAGGTCTTATTTCCTTTGAAAGAAATGTTATTTTGACCTTAAATAAAATCAGTTCAACACATGCATATTTAGTAATATGCTCTTGTAGTGATATTTTTGGACAGGTCTGTTCAAAACCACCTAGCTTTATTTTCCCTTGTCCAGGCCATAATACTTCACTTCATCACATTCTTACATAAAAGTTTCAATATGACCTTGTCAAACCCTTACTTTCAGCTCACCAGCAGGAGGATTATAAAACAGTAGTGGGTCACAGGCTGATTTTTAATTCATGTTTCCCACTCCAAAGAGTTAAAAAATCCAGAGACTAAACTATAAATTAGAGCAAAAGGAAAAGGAAAAACAGAAATCATGGTTTTGAAAAGGAGACGTTCCTGCTCTGTCTTTGGTTTCTTGAATTTCCCAGCACACATGTGAATGTTCAGCTCTGAATGTGTGAAAATGTTAGTTCATGTAGGAGATGCAGGAGATAAAACACTAGTTGTGTGAGAGGGGAATAGAGGAAAGGCTCCAGGTTTTGGAGAAGACAGAGGCTCCTGCCCAGACAATCTTTCTCTGTGTGAGAAGTTTCACACCAGACTAGGGAGCTTCTCCACACTCTGCTGAGCCACATGATTAGTTTGGTGGTTGTCGTGCTGTTTGCCCAGTAGACACAGTCTTCTCGGAAGGGTTGCTGCTCTGAACTGACAAAGAAAAGAAGCCTCTCCAAACAGGAGGTGTTTTATCAAAAAACATCTTGTCTTTTGTCACCTTTAAAAGATTGTATACCAACCTACAGTAACTTAACTGTTGGTAAACTGAACTGCGGATTGAAAGCTGCTGATACACTGGGTGCAGGCTGTACTTGGTGAAATAGCTCTGTTAAGAAAGCATAATACTTTTCCATTTTTTATTGTGGGAGGTAGCATAGACTCTTCAGAAGGATTAAATACAAAAGCAGTAAGATTAACTTCATGAATATATTGTCACCTGAGAACAAGACATGCCAGCTCTGTGCCTTGTCTTAGACCTCTCCTGACACCGTATTGATTACAGCTGTCTGCTAATTAACCATCTTTTTGTTGGTATTTTCTATCCACCAAATGGTTTAAGTGAATTTTTCACTGAATTGCTAACCTTTATTCATATCAGTAATGGGTCAAGTTAGGCAAGAATTCAATAGACTGTGCTCATTTTAAGTTTACTTTTTGTCCCCTGTTGTCAGGAGCATACTTAGTGGTCAAGCTGTTATGGGTTTCTTCATGTCTGGTGGCCAAAAATGATCACATTTATAGCAGGTTGCAAGTGAGTGAAGCTGCAGTGAGGTTCCTGTCAGTATATTACTGCTTTCTGAGGCCATAGTATCTAGTGACCCAGGCTGGGAGATAATAGATATCCTTAAAAAAACAAAACAAAAAAAAACTATTGCAGCCTCTGATAATCTTTATGATTAAACTCCAGATAATGGCAATGCTTGCAGTGAACTGATGCATTTGTAGTTAATGTGTATTCTGACAGATTGGGGGGGAAAAAAAAAAATGACGAGTAAGGGATTATTGCAGCATAAAGTCTACAAAAATGCAAAAATGAACCAGATAATTAAAGTCCACCTGTCCAGATAGTTGTAATACAAAATTGAACTCACTTTACCTATTCCTGAATTACTAACGGATATGTTTCTTTTCAAAATCTGCTCTCTGCCAAAATTTGCCCTTCACTAATTCCATGCTAATTTATCTTGCATGTTTATTCTCTGTAAGCTGCAATGGTGTTGAATCAGAAAATCAGAAGTGCTGATTTTCTAGCTGCAGGCCATGGCTTACCTGTTCAAACAGTCTCCCCTGCTCAAGGTTCCTGATGGCGCATTCTTAAGTGGGGTCAAAGAACACACAAGGGCTGTGTTTTAGTCATGTTTGCCAAGCGATTTTGAAAGAATAACTTCTATGACAATGACAATATGTTAACTGTGATTATAAAGCACATTTATTAGACTTATGGTTTCATCATTAGTTTAAAAATGCCCAGTGACCTTGGTGCTGCATCACTGAACTAGATGAATGATGCAGTTCACGGTGATCTGCATACAGTTGCATAATAAAGACCTTGACCAACACACACCTCCTGCTATAGTAGCGTTTTAGTTACAATTATGAAAAAGAGTCATTTCTTTTGCCGTGACATCAAGTGCAGTGGTAATGAGCAAATAGAGGTCACAGAACAACCAACTATGCATAATTTTTAAAGTAAAATTACATTGGAAATCACAGTTTTGCAGAGAACGAAGGCACAAATCTTCAGATGCAGATGCAGAGATCTTCAAAGGCACAAAGGTCGCTATTGTTGAAAATCACTGAGAATGGAGCTTTAGTGTCTACTTTGGCTATTTTCCTGACAGCCCCTTGACAAGCACTCCTGAGCAATCGAAATGCAAGGAGCCACCACCTTACCGCAGCCAGTGTCCCAGTGACCCATCTGCTTCTGGGTTGTGATAGCTGTAGCAATCAGACATAAGAAGCTATCTCAGCAAGCTACTCCTTGCTGCAAAGGCAATTCCTGACTATGATGGCATTCCTTTATTCTATTCCAGTTTATTTAGCCTTCATCTTTGGATTTTGAGTGGTCCTTCCTTGTTTTGCTCAAGCACTAGCTACTTCTCTAAACCTGACGTATCAGCTCTGGCTTTGCTTTTCAGCTTAGTAGATTGCCTGTTGCTCTGGCTTCTAACCCTTAGCCCCACTTCTGACTATACTTCTTAACCAAAATTTCTACCAGTTCCTAATTTCATCTGTTTTTATTGTTTGTTTGTTTTTCCAAGTTCATAGTCATAGTCATTTTCTTCATCACTTACGTGATGAAGTCTACATCCTCACTGTATTTCTTTGCTGCTCTGTTTGCCATCTAGAAAATAAAGAAGGAATGATAGAGAACAATACGAAAATACTTCTGAAGTTAAATCCTATCAACTCTTGACCATCAGTAGTCCTTTTGATGTCTACAGCTGACTGTGAAATTAACTATGCAATCAGGATTATATATCATCTCAAAAGTAGTGTTGAGAGAGAAACCTCCAAAAGGTTCTATAAGTAAAAGTAATATTTTTAATTGCAACTCCTTGTTGAGGTCCTAAATAAGATGAAGACCTTAGGAGCTGTATGAATGCAAGTCTAAGTGAAAAGGCTCCAGAAAAGGATACTCTAACATTAAAAGGCATAAACTGATATGTGAGATTTTATCTCTCTATTGTATAACAATATGATAGTCATGCATTACTGTTCAAATGCTCTTCTGAATTGCTAACTGAATGGAGGAAGTATACTGTTGATACACTGCAGAATGTGAAACAGTTTAGGCAGTTATTCCTTTTGAAAAGTAGTAATGGCACTTGGCTCTTCAGATGGGGTAGGCGTGATAATGTGATCTACTTTAAAGTGCACTTGTGCGTTTTGCTTGGTGAGTCAATTTGCTGGAGGAAGATAATACTAGATGACACTAATAACCACAAAAAGGTTGAGTGCAGCATAAATTTGCTTACATTTCAAACTTTGCTACGTGGTGCATAGAGATCTGCAGAGAGGGCTGCAGAGTAACAGCGCCATGATACATCTCACCTGCATAATCAGTACTGCTGAGTAACTGTTGGCACTGCATAGGAAACCCTTTGGCTAAGACAGAAGCATACCCAATGCTTCCTGTCCTGTAAAAGGCCCACTTTTCAAAAAAGAAATTCACCCTAGAGACATATGAATTTCTGAGGGAAGCCACTCAGATTTTACCAAGCACTCCACAGTTTGCATCACCACCAGCATTGCCGATATACTTGTATTGTCTTTTTCTAGCATGCCAGTCTGATTACTGACCAGGTCCTGCAGCAAAGGAAGAGGCTGAAATCTATAGGTAAGACCAGTCGTCAGGATCACTTTGAGATGTTGCAGGGGTCTCCTCCTCAAGTGAAAAAGCAAAGGCATGCTGCATAGCGTGGCCCACAAGAGCTACAATCTATATTCAGTGAATAATATGAAGACACTTTGGCTGAGGCAGGTCAAAGCTGTGTTGCTGTGTGCCTCTCTTGGCCATAAGATACACGTACACATAATAGTTTTGTTCCCATACAATGGCTATGGCTTACCAAGAACTGTGATGTCCTCATGACCCTTACAGTTTCTTTTCTTTTTTCTACAGTTTCTGTTATCACCACCTGAGGTTTTACATGTGTGTTATATGAACAAGGAAAATGAAAGATATTTTCCTGTTTCAATTAAAATTGAACTTACTTCTTGTAGCAGCTGGAAAACCTCTGATGCATAAGAAAAATCTGTCTGAAGCATAAAATTGGGAAGGAACTCTGTGCAGCCATTTAGTCTATCTTCTGCCCCAAAGAAGGACTGACATCATTCCTGACATCATGATAGGAAGAGTTTACTTTGAAACTAGTCTGTCTCAAAAGATGTTTCAAATGACTTCATTGAAGATATGTGCCTTTCTTTTGAACAATAGACATGCAGGTATTGTTGTGTGCATGTATAAACACATGTATTTGCAGAGATAAATGTTAGCAATAAACCGTCATTAATCTGTTTTTGAGTCATTAAGTTACAGTAGTGAAGATAATGCAAATCAAATTGCCACAGGACACCTACACGACTTAGTTTCCATATTCAATATATGTGCTGTTGGAAACTTGAATACTATACACGTGAATGTGCACCCTATACAGGCCTTGTTTCTTTGCTTAAAAGTGTGCTTTTGGTTGTTGTCAGAGAAGGCATATTAAGCTGGATGGGGCTTTGACCATAATGACCATATGACCATAATTTTTATCTTTGTATTTCCCGCTTCCTCATCATGATTACGCTGTAGTCCCTAATGACTAATCAAGAATAGTGCCTAGGTACAAGCAGGGGATAGTGTCATTTCCAGAAGAGTTTATAGCAGCAAAGAGTTTGTAGTAAGACATAAGTGAGTGGCAACATTGCATTTAAACATTGCAAAGCTTTCCTTCAGTATAGTGTGACGGTGCAGCACAAAAAGAATTTTGCTCTCTAATCACTGCAGTATGGTACTAAAGAGCTTGTTAGAGGATTTGTGTGCTTTACTGCACAGTTTGCATACTTTGTGTATTTGGAATCCTTCAATGCTGTCTATACTGTGCCAGTGGTATTTGCATTCTGATTGCTTAAGAAAACAATGCTGTACATTTAAGGGGGGTCATAATGCAATTATAAGGGATGGTAACAGTAATAATATTCTGAATCTCTATAAATCCCAATGCACTTGTCATGCATTCAAATGTGAATGAATTTGACAATATGTAGCTGTAGGCATCAGTTTATGCATAAAATTCTGTATACAGATGTTTACAAACATTAAAAAAAAAAAAAAAAAAAAAACCCAAAAATAAAACAAGTGAAGGACTTAAGGAAAAGAAAGGTTTGTCTGTAAAAGAAAAGGGGTTCCAGATAGTGTGCTGGCTTGAGACTTGGTGCACCCAGCTTTAGCTCAGGCTCCTTGATGGATTTCTTATGGGATGTAGGTAGTGTTTTGGGTTCTGATTCTGAAACATATTTAGTATCCCACTATAGGACTGATTTTCTTAAGAGACAGGAATTTCTCAGGGTCTGGCCCTGTCACCTCAATGAGGATAATACTTTACCCCTTGCAAAGATGCTGTGGGGAAAACTTAATTCCTTAAGGATTGCAAGACATTCAGGTGATTGAGCCTGCAGTAAACCCTCACAAAAGTTAGGTGAAGCATGGTTTCCCAAATTAACCAGTTATTTTTCTACTGGGACACAGCCCCCAGTGACTGCTGGCCCCCTCATTTTATACCCAGTGGGCTGTATATCAGATGGGTAGGCCCACGTCATGAATGATATATTTCCATTTTAAGCCTGGTGGAGACAGATGGTCAGCCTCCGTCTGGCAAGATGCAGTCCTGTTAGCCACGCTCTCTTCCTTCTCTGCCTTTTTCCAGTCTGTGTGCAACACCTTGCTTCTTCCCAGTAGCCACATCTTCCTCCTATGGAGAAAGAAAAGACTTCAGAGGTACAGTCCCTTTTTCTCTGTCTTTGACAATTCTTATTTAAACCTCCAGGAAGCAACCTGATCACCCAGAAGAGTGAGCAGTTGACTCAAGGCCACAGTGAGTATGAGCAAATGTAATGAAAAACTGGCATTCTTTGTTTGGGATTCTTGTTTTTAAATAACCTTCATGGTACTAGCTGGTCTCTGGCTGAGCTGTTTGTGACAGGATTTCGAAGGCTCTTCTGAGGGAGGTAAACCACAACAGGATTTGGACAGGGTAAGACTGTTCATTGACATGGGGGGATGAGTCCTACAAAAGGCAGGTTAGAGCACAAGAGGTGTTTAATTAGGGCTTAAATCCAACATCCACACCGACCTACATGTTGGGCAGTGTACTGAGAGCCAGAATGAACTTCAGAGAAGGCTTGCTTTTCCATACTACAAGAGTTAATTTTCAGGAGATTAATTCTCCCAAAAAGCAGCACTACTCAAATTCTGACTCCAAGTCTGGGCTAAACGACCCTTTACCAGACCTCTCCAGCATCTCTCTCATGTGATATGTCCTGGTGTCTTGTGGGAAATTCCGTGCATCTTGCAGGTCTCCTGGCAGTTCACAGTCACTGCCTGCAGCCATGGTGCCCAGGGGTGAAGCTGGCATGCGACATCTGGCTGCCTGACTCACTGCTTCCTCTTGAATGGGTCTTGGTAAGTTGCTCAACCTCAGCAAAACTTTAATTCAGTAGTTCTGAGCTAAGTCAATGAAGAATTTTATTTTATAGCAGTCTGTACTGTTTTTAATAATCAAAAATCTGTATCACTATCAGCCTGTCTGTGGATAACAATGAGTTCAATGAGTTCCAGAAATATTTTCATGGTAAAATCCACAAATACTTTTAATATGCAGTCCAGCGTGACAAGATAATGTGCAGAGTCAGCAATAACTCATTACTGGGCATAATCCATCATACACTGTTTATATTCTGCTTAGTGCTGCCTGTTTGTTGTTATGCCTTTTCTTTGTCCTTGATAGGGCGTAATCAGTTTTATCAAAGGGAAGAACATTTTGAGTTTTTGATAGATCTAGTGAAATAGATTCACTTGAGACATTTTGTTCTGACAGTTTTGCCTATTTGTTTAAAGCAGAGACACAAATTATATCTTAACAAACAGTGATGTAACCTGAATACTGGAAATTTTTGTGGGTCTTGAGTTTCAGTAGTCATCAAAACTTCTAAAAACTGGAAAATCTCCTCGCCCCCAAATTTGGCTCTTGTTTTGACCCATTGTTATCCTTGTTTACAAAACTATAATCGTAATATCCTATATAATCAACTTTGCTCTATATATTTGTATCTGTGAAAAAAATCATTTATAAGCCAGAAAACACAGGCATCGGCATTAATATTTGAAGATATTTGATGTGTCCTGTGACTGTTTTCCAATAAAGCAGTTTTTCACATTTGTTTTTCATGCCATATCCCTAATTTACTGCATAGCACCGACATGTAATTTTGATATGTACACAGGGAGAGTGATTTCATATTGCATTTAGTGCATAACGCATTACTTCATACAAGAACAAACATGAAATCCAATAATGCTTGGTGCTCTCCCCTTTTGCTGAATGAAGAGTAATTGCTTTTTTTTCCCCAGAGACAGAATGATGTTACGTGAATTCAGTCTTGTAAAATATAAACACATGTTGGAGATTTTTGGTAAGCACTGCCATGAAATACTTCCTTTGAGTAGGGACCGCATGTCTTTGCAAGGCATGTCAGTACCCTAACTAAGAGAACATAGGGCTGTTTTACTTCAGTATATCCCTAGCTTTGTGATACGTGTTCACAAAAAAAAAAAAAGAAAAAAAAAAGATCACTGCTGGACAGCAATTTTGGGGCAGGCATAGGCACAAGTACATAAGACAACCAAACAGAATCACATGACAAAGTTAGGCTGTTTTCACTTTTAGGTATATAAAGATGATTTAAGCTGCTCAGATTCTCATATTTCACTTGACTTGGATCACTGAAAAATCATTGCATAGCTGTATATTACTTGGAAGTACGAAGAAGAGAGAATTGTGATATTCCTATACTTTTTAATACAAAGAATTGTGTTGATGGCCTTAACACTTACTTTGTTATCCCTTTTCTCATGCAATGGTCATTTTGTAAAGTTGCACGCACAGAGTCACAGAATGGTTGAGGCTGGAAGGGACCTCTGGAGATCACTTAGTCCAACCCCCTGCACAAGCAGGGACACCCAGAGCACGGGGCACAGGGTGGCAGCCAGGCGGGTTGGGAAGATCTCCAGAGCAGGAGCCTGCACAGCCTCTCTGGGCAGCCTGTGCCAGGGCTCTGGCACCCGCACAGCAAAGAAGTTCTTCCTCACATGGAGGTGGAACTTCCTTTGTTTCAATTTGTACCCATTACCCCTTGGCCTATAGCTGGCCACCACTGAGAAGAGTTAAGTAACATTTCATAGTTAAGTAAGTTGAGCTGCAATCAAATAGCAAGGAAAAGGAAAGATGAGATTTTTCTATCCATTCAAAATGTTTCTTTCATACAAATTAATTTGATTCTAGGCAAGTATTTCTAAAACATCAGAGCGATTATACTGAATGAATTATTTTCATTGCTTCCTTTTAAAGTCTATTGTTTTTTAGATTCAGAATTAGATCAATTTCTAATAAACAATGAGCAGTGAAAATAATTTTCTGTCTCATTTGGATACTAATCCATTGCTCATCAATGTCAATAAAATCCTTTCCTTCGATTCAGTGGTGTGTGGGCAGAGTTTCTACTGCTCACTGTTAAAACTGAAAATATACAAATTCCTGTAGGTATCCATCATCCCAGCGCTGAAGGATACAATTTGAATTATTCCTAAGCCGTACACAAAACCCAGTGGAGTAGATGTAATTACATATACCAATATTAGTAAACATTTTGCACAGGGAATAAGTGAATCGCATGAATGAGAAGGATGTCTATGTCTCCACTCATTATCATTTTGATTAGTGAGCAGCCTGGGACCAGTCCCTATATTTCTCTTTGTACTGGTACATACTGGTTGTGTAACCCTCTCGCTCTGAATATGGTTTGCAGGCATCATTAGGTATTCACAATGAGACTTTTTGGTCAGGATATGTAGAGTGTCAAAGTGTAATGCAATCATTCATTTTCTAATACAGGTAAAAGATGGCCAGGGAGTTTAAGGAGCTGCTACGCTAAGCATGCTCCCTACCCCAACAGGACACCCCCAAGCAGAGATACTATTAGGGCAGCAATTCCTCACCATGCATTCTTACAGCTGTATCTGGTAACTCTCGTGAAACTACACCATTTGCTTGCCTGTCAATGCAGCTTACTATTTTAGGGCAATGAGGAACTCTGATCGCCTAGGCTGATCTCAAGCTAATACAGAATATACAGTTGCATCTGGGAATTACTCTTCCACCTAACCCAAGAGCGATATTAAACAAAATTACTAGTGCTCAGGATGGGAAACGAGTGCAAAGAGGATGAAATTTTACTCTGAATTACACTACAGGAAATTTGGACAAAGGTCATTAACATATTGGTGGTACTTAACATCAGGAGCTGAGATGTTTGGCCAACACCTGTTTCTGGGCAACAGAAGGGTTTAGGTTTAAGGACAAAAAATTAAGCACAACAATTTTCAACTTTCTGTAGAGTGTAAAATATCTGTGACATGCCTGACAATGAATAGTTTGTGTTAGCAAAATTGCTTTCACATTTATAATGAAAAGACTTGAAAGCAGATTCCTTCTGGTTCAGACAAACATTAATCAGTAGCAGCAGGTACTTGTAAATAAATTAACTGATGCTATAGACTCTTCCACACTTTTTTTTTCTCTTCACAAGCTCAGAAATCACAATATACCTCAGAGAAAATGGTCTTATTTGATGCTGTAATCTAAATAGGTCCTTGAGAAGAAATAAATACAAATCAGAAGTAAAATAAAATGCTTGTCTCTAATGAAAGAGGGAGAATGTTTGATTAGTTTGTGATTCTGAGCATCTATAAAATTGAGGTCACTATTGTAAGGGGGATCAGTCGGTTTCTAATCTATTTCTTTAGTGCAGTGCTACCAATTCATCAGAAATTTATAGGGAAAAGTCCAGGAGAGCTTGAGACTTGGGCAGAATCCATTATTCAATACCCAACTTGCTCTTCAAGAGATGCGTGCTTAGTGCAGCAGCTGTATCTTTATCCACCAAAGAACTCTGCTTGAATCTGAAAGCTTTTCCTTGATAAGTTCTAAATGTTCTTTCAGCCATGTCTAGCATGTAGCAAGCCCATGTATATCCTTAAGGGAATCATGAAGTATACCTAATTTACTTTTAAAGCTGTTATGGTGAGCTCTCAATGCAGTGCAAAAATTTACAGGCATAGCAACTTATGTCTGCTTACTGATCCCATAAACTTTGCTATAAACACACTTTCTCAAGTGAATTTTAATGTACAATGAGTATATATTTATTCCAAGGAAAAAATAATTATTTCACCTGATGATTTCTGCAGTCTTAGTGAATGCCAGCCATGATTTCTTTTTGTAGGTTTTATTTTCTTCCTGACACAAAACTTAAAAGTAATGGACCATATGCTCACCTTCTTAGCACAGCATGAAGAGCAGCAACATACACTGCTTGCAGCAGTTTGGGCTCAGAGACCAGCCATTGCATGTTGCACTGCCTCTCACTGTGTAGACATAGGTAAATCTATAGAAACAATAAAATATTACATTATACAGTTGGAGAAAGTCAACTCAGGAAAGGAAGAAGACCCAGAACATATTTTCATTGAAGTTTTTGTCTGTGTTCCACAATAGTTTCCATTATATTAGGTATGAAAGTGGATGAAAGCATTCACCTACATGCTTTTTCATTTTTTTCTACTATTCTCTCTCTCCATCCTTTAATAGAGAGGATATAATTTTTTTATTAGTTAAGGAAGGAATTATGATTATTGGCTAATAAATCAATCATGCTTTCTAAAATATGGGAGGGTAAAGGGCAAAAAAGGATTTTCTATAGAGAATAAAACAGCCTACATAGATGTTCAAGGCTCTCAGGGCATCAATCTGTAGTCTCTTTAAGGCCCAAGGTACTCTTTATCTATTTCACAGACTCTATCTTTTTGTTATCGCCATATTTTTCACACACGAAATGGAAGAAGGGATTGAAGCTCTGTTACACAATCAGTGTCCTTGCTGTCCTTCATGTATGTCCTTCATGGTTTTTTTTTTTTTTTAGAGAGAAAATGAAACTCTGTTAAACTATTTTAAAATGAGCTTAGTAGTCTCTTTTTTTTTAGAAATAGATTAGTTTTCAGCATGCATTTCTGTTGCATAAGAAAAGAGAACCACAGAATCACATCATAGAATCATAAACATGTTGTTTGGAAGGGACATCAGGAGAGCGGGAAGGGAGATCCATTGTCCTAACTCCCTGTCAAAGCATGACAATCTACAACAAGCCCTAGATTTGGTCAGCCGTGGCTTTGTCTAGCAGGTCTTGAAAACTTCCGAGGTGTCCACCACTTGGTCCGGGTCCCAAGTAAGTTTTTCCTGGTGTCCAACCTGAACCTCCCAATTTGTGGCTATTGCCTAACAATATACCATTCTCATCTCCACTGAGGAGAGTTTGGGTCTGCATTTTTGCCACTGTCCTTCAGATATATGTAGACTGCTATTAGATTGTTCCTTAGTCTTCTCTTTGCCGGGTGAAATAACCCATGCTGTTTCCATTTCTCCTCATAAGACGTATGCTGTAGACCCCTGAATACACCATCTATCTTCTACTGGCAAGATAAACATTTTTGTAGCAAAACTGCCAGTTACTTCACTGAAGTTAACATCTGAGATAAGACAAATGAGCTAGATTTCAGGGTCTGTGCAATATTTGAAGTATCTGAAGAGCTCGGGTTTAATGAATCTACCCTTATCACATTTTAGCCAACACTTAGATTTAAATTAGACTCTCTGCTTTCTCATAGGAAGTGGTTACAGTTTCCTCAAGAGTGTTCCTTGAAAATAAATTCGCCAAGAAACTGGGACAGATACAGAAAATATTCAGATTGACACCGACAAAAAAACTGTTCTAGGAAACCAATATGAGAAGACTTCAGTTTTATCTCTTTGTAGAGAACAACCTGAAATCTACTGGGAGCGTTCTAGCAATTCTACAGCTATTTAATTTGGCAGACAACAAGCAAAGTGTTACTTGTTTCCGTTTACAAGTGAAAAGAGGGAAAAATTAAAATGGAGCTTAGTAGGAAGTGTGCTGTTCTTCTAATTTCACAGCAGGACAATCAGAAACTACTTAAAACCACAGAGTTGTGGGTAAACCTCAGTGCTTCTAAAACCCATACATATCACTCGCCTGGGCCTTATTGTAGTGAAGTTAACATAAAGCTGTAAACAGCATATGCTAAGCTGCTGCATCACGAAACAAAGAATGAAGTGTCCTCTGTTTTAGAAAACAGCTGTAAGAAATTCAGCTGTAATCAGCAAAGTATAAAACTCCTGCAGAGTTCCAAAGATGATTAATCTAAAACCAGAGTTACTTTATACTGTAGAATGAGGCACATGGGGTCTTTTACATTAGAACTGGAACTTTAAAACATACAAAACCAAACATGTGCTTCAGTTTTTTGTAGTAAAGCTTATATATTCAAAAAATATATACTCCAGATTACCGTAAAACACCAGTAAGACTACTGAAGAAACTAGAATCCTAGGTGCAAAGGTACCTCAGGAACAATAACAATGCTCTAGATATATATCGTCATAGGTAGGCATGTGAGAAAGCTTTATGCACCAAGCAGCTCAGGATGTATCCATAAAATTCCCATGCTGGACATTAGATATAGAACTAATTCAGGTATGGAATAGAAATTCACTTGAATCTCCTACATCCCATATAACAATTAGAGCACTGAGTAAAAACAAAAAAAACTACCACTTCCATTCTAAGTCTCTGTACATGGATAGTAACAACTGGTTTGGGCAGCTAACAACCGTACTGAGTTCAGCTTAGCATAAGGTATCGAGTGTTTCTGAGCGCTAATGAATGACTTGTTAAACATGGTGTCCTTTGTGAACCTGTTTATTGTAGATATATATATTTATAATTTCATTATAAAGGGCTTGCATACCTAACAGAGTATGGATTCTGTTAAAAGTCAAGTACCACTACTTCTAGGATGTTTGGTTCACCCCCTCAAGGTGCTGCCTCTCCAGCTTTAGGGAAAAAAATCTCATGAGCACCCTTGTCACAGAAATGAGTCATGCGCACATATGGCCAAAACAACAACAGGTTTATTTTCCTGCTCAAAGCAGCATTTACAGCAGGCTGCCCAGCAGGTGCCCCTGCATAGCAGTGGTCACACATTCACTTCTGCTTCTACTCTCTTTTTCTGCTTTTTTCCCTTCCCAAGTTCTTCCTTTAGCACACACATATGCTCCCACATAGTCTTCCCCTATGGCCTCGCTGACATGGAAGGTTGGTTTAAGGCACACCTATTACACAGGCACGCTCTGGCAAGGGTCCATTGCTAACTTCCATTCTTGGGAAGCACGCTGGGAATATCACATCCTCCATACTGAATTTAGTCATGAAATGTTGGTACACAAGCCTTCAGAAAGTTTCTGATGGAGACAGATGGGTTATATCATCAAAAGGGCATACTCTGCAACAGAGTTACAGTTACCTTGATTCTCCATACGGAAAACAAGTAATAATTCATATGTAACAGAAGATCATATTCAAAGGCCCATCGACTTTGCTTCTAAATTTCTGCTTCCAGATTTTCCCAGGTTGACAAAGATTAGTCTGGGGAGTTAAAAAGTTTAACCATCACCTGTATTTAGCTGCAAATAATGAGTCTCTTGTTCCTTAAAAGAAATAAAAATAAAAAAAGATAAACATCTTTCTCTCTCCTTACTGAACTGTATCTGCTTGGAAAATTACTGCTACAGGCTCCTTCTATTGACTGCATCCTTGCATTTGCTCAAGCTTGGGAGCTCTGTCGTCCTAAAACATCTTTGCTAGATGCTGCCCTTCGAAAGTGACATTAGATGTTGAAGTCCTCCTATTCCATGGTAAGTATTCCACCTAAATTACAGGAATCACTGGTAGAATATATAGATAAATAAATATATACATATATATCATACATACACATATTTCTTGTGGTGGATGACTAATGTAAATGGCTTGAATTACTCCATATGAATTCAGCTAATTCAGCACAGATGGTGAATTCTTCAGACTTGTCTTCAAGGACAGAGCTTCCAAACAGATTGTCCATGACAATGGCAATCAATTCATGCTAAGGGTTTCTGTTATTTGCAGAAAGAAATTATATCAAACACATTATATATACTTCTTGTTGTCCTGCCACAAACAGAATCACTAGAGGGTCTGTCCAGACAAGCCCTCCTTGTAGTTTGAATGACGGATCTCCCTTCTCCTGTAGAAATGCAGTAGACCATTATAGAAATTCTGTCTTTGAAGGGTTTTTACACAGCACATTTTAAGTTTTTATCTTGACACAACATCTGATCAACAGAGAGCATTAGTCTGTTCATTTAGCCAAACAGCTGCAGGAAACTGAGTATTTTCATTTACTGTTCCACTGTCTTAAATAACTTTGTTATGGAGAGTACATAAAACGTGTGCTTATATTATTTATATACCTTCTTCTTTGTTAAAAAAGAGGTCAGCTTTTCTATTCCTTTATAGTGCAATAGGTATGCTAAGGTATGTGGTGCTACTATAGGAAACGCTGGTTGATGAACTTTCTGGAAATATGTCATGTAACAAAGTTATTAGTGCGTTATTTGCTCATGATTTTTTCATGAGTCACTGGTGATTTTGAGAATGTGTTTGTTATCCAAAGAATGTATGAAATTGTATTTTTGAACTAATATTAGCCTGTGATGAGATTTGAAATCGTTCACTCTCATCTCTAAGATTCATGGCTTCAAAAGGACATTTCATATACCTACATTTAGACATATTTTTGCTGAATTGCAATTTTCAATGACTGCATTATTCATTATGAGTGTAAATACTATAAGAATAGCATAATGAATGAGCAAGTGAATGAAAAGTGAATGGATGGTACTTTCCCAATAAATTAAAAATATCCAGTGCTTCTTGTTATGTCTACATGCTCATTCTTGCATTTTTGAAGGGCAGCTCTTTTTCTTTATATGTGTTTAAGCACAGACTTAGCCAAACTGAATAAATCATTTGGGAATAAGGGACCATGAATGTCATATTTTGTATGTAATTGGCTTAAACAAAAAATCTAGTGATTTTTGATAGAAGATATGACAAATCTCTTGAATGAAACAAATGTAAGATGAACTTATCTCTGAAGTTGAAAATGTAATAATAGATTTTTGACAACAGAAGAGTCGGCAGAATGCTCTGATGAAATTCTTGTTTTGTTCTCATACACGTACATTCACATGTCAGGAACCATATCATCTTGAGAAACCACCCACTGAAACCCGCCAACTTGCCTGAAACGTACTTAATAATCACAAGAAATAGTAAATGAAGCAATATTTTTAATCTTGAATTTTCAAACTCTTTTTAGTTTGAAGTATTTAGTTGGTATTAGTTCAAAGATTGTTTAGAGATATATCATTAAAATAATAATTTAAGACAGTAATTGATACCATTTTCTAGATGACTTTAGACAGTAGCTGAACATGAGTGGCCATTACTCTGGATGCTGATAATACTTAGGGAAAAAAAGACGACAGAAGGGAAGAAAGGAGTTGTCATGAACTCAAATCTTTAAAATTGAATGTCTATGATCAAAAATGATAAAATCATTTTGTTTGGAAAACGAAAATCTATTGTAGGAGATTTTTTCATATGATCCTTGTTATATTAACACTTTTTAGAAATATTTTAGAGACAGTAACTTCTGTCAGAAGTTGCTGTGTCCCCCTTCACTATATAGCAAATGAATCAGCTTCAGAAACTGTCACATATATAGAGGAATCCATACTGAAGTTGCAACAGAAGTGGTAAATAACAGACATTTTTATGTTTTTGTGGTGAAAATTGATTGAAACTAGATTTAATGTAGATAATTAGATTGATTTGCCATTTTAAATATCTTGACTGATTTTTTTAATGATTGCAGTAATTATATGAAATAAATGACAAGCTGAAATAAAAATAATGTGTAAGGCAGGACCAAATAAATAATTAAAAGCTATTTCAAGGAGAGGAAATTTTGGGAGATCTTGAACTGGTTTACAGTTATATATACTATTCTGTTTCCCTCAAAATTATTTTTCTATCTATTCTTTCCACCAATATAATCTGGGTATTGAATTCTTCTCTGCTTCTGTTGCTTTCACAATTGTTTTTCTAATGCAAAGCCTGCTAAGGCACACACTTATTCTGCAGGGGATTAACAAAAATATAACAAAAGGCAAAAAGCAGTAATTTGTGTAGTCATTTCATTTTACTCAATAGAGCAAAATGCAGTTACTCAAAAATCCTATATAATTTGTTGTGTGCATCACAAGACTAGTGTGTGTCACCATAACTACATAATAGATAATTCTCTAGTATTGTGATGTTGTAACTGTCAGCTTTTACTTAAAACCCATTTTGTTCAGTGTGTGCTGCTCCAAGCCAAGAATTATTTATAATAAAAAAAATACCAAATTAATTTTTGAATACTAGCAAAGCAGAACACATATCAAAATTGCTTTTTCATTTTTTTGATACTGAGGAAATGGCTTAACAGGAACCAATCTGATACTTATGCAGAGCAGCGTCTATTTTTAGCAAAGCAGTTTTCACTAGATATAATTTGGCCATTCTAAATAGAATATGTCAATAATTGCAAAGTAAACTCCTTTGGGTTAGAAAATAAAGCCTATAGTGTATGTCACTTTAAGGTGTTTTTCTAACTTCAGGATATGATCTCAGTTTTGATATGTTATTTCAAAGTCGCAAATTATAAGAGATTCTTGCATAGGCGAACAATCATATTCTGGTATGTATCCTAGCTCAGCAAGAATTCATATAGAAAAACTCACTGACCCAAATTCATGCACATTCTGACTGTAACTTATTTTAATTGACCCCAAATATCTGTGCATGGAGGAGGCATCCCAGCAGAGTATGATGTTTTCTTTCTGCACAGTGTAATATTCTGCATATTCTACATCTGTTTCTTCCTTTCGCATATATATTATGAAGAAGTGATTTGTGTTTGTCCATTTTAGGTTGAACATATTAACGCTCATCTATTTATTTACTGATATACATAGCTTTTTCATATGATGCCTATGAAGGTAGTATCTAAGCAACAGCCCGAAGATTTCGGCTTGTCCTGAGGACTCTATTCAGCATTTAGAATGCAGCATAGATATAGGCAAGGTGTAATGACTGCTGGGGGTCTCACTGGCATATTATCTTACCTTTGTTTACTTTAGCTTTAAGTATAAGAGTGATATTTAAATAGTTGCTGTCTCCCACTTGAAATGTCACTCTCAGTGTTATTACCAGTAATGAAACTACCTCAGAGGTCTTAACCTAGAGAAATACTAGGAGAAAGAAAATCCTAGAAGCAAAATCACACAGGAAAACAAGTTCAATGTGAATACTCAGTTATACTCTCTGCATCTGGCTGCAGACATGTGTGGGATTCAGTGCAAATTATTCTTCAGATATTCAGAGGAGGCTAGTGAGCCTTGAAAGCTTATGCTGTTCTATGGATTCTATTTACTTATACATAAATTGGAAGGACCTGTGGCCTTTTTTTCACTTATAGGCTATTCCAAGAGTTCCTGTTAATTATTGTACCTTCCCTGCCAATGTTAGGGACAATATGGCCCTCAGTATCGGTGGCAGAAGATTCTCTTCCTTCAGTAGAAGATTTATGTGTGAAACCTAAGTGCTTTTGACTGATCATATATCCCTGCGAAAAGTTCCAAAAGGCCCATCTTGATTTTTTACCAATTGCTAAAAAAAATATAGGGAAAAGTTTGTGAAAGAGGGCATGAAAAACCTACTAACACTGATGCGTGCGACTGGGTTTTTCTGTAGGATATTTCAGTTGCCACTGTTTCTGAAAAAGAAGAGAAATCTGCAATCTCCGTCAGGCATGCAATAGCACAACTCTCTATACGGAGATCTTGTCTATATTAGTAAAAAAAAACATGCTGATAGTAAGGTGCTTCCACAGTTTTTGCTGTAAAATGTGAGAATATGAAGTATTTTCAGTTTAGAGAAGGACTGGGATGTCATACAAAAGAACGGGCCTTCAGCTAAAGTAAAGATAAAATTTAATAACATTAAACATGGAAATGACAGAGTGGAAGAAATACTTGCTTTTCTATTAAATAATACTTGCCTTTCTGTTAAATAACTCATCGCATGACACCAGATAACGATAAGATGCCAGTGTAATGTAGTCAGGAAAAAGGAATGAAGAATTTATCTGAGAAGAATCTAAAAGACCTGGTTTGATGTGGTTGCCTGTAATAACAAGCAACAGGCACTGATGTCCTCAAAATCTTCACCTAACAAATTCCCAGTCACTACAGGGCTATAGGACATTGATGATTCATTGGACTCCCCGTATCCTTTCTTTAGCTCTTACAATACAAAATCTTAGTTTTCTATGCATGTTGAGAAGTACTTGGTACAACTTAATGGTGATAGAGCAATACAGATGTACAAACACACTCTTGAACTGAAGGTTTATAACATCTTCTTTTTTGCAGTTTCACAAATTTACAGTCAATGCCCTAGTAATTTTTTTCAGAAAAACATACCTATATATATTCTGGGAAATACAGTTGCCAAAATTGAACAAAGGACACCTGAAAAAATAATCTCTGGGTGAAAAAGATAACTATTTATGAGACCAAAGTTTTCATGGTCACAGAGTCACCTCTATGTATGGTAGTGCAAAAATATATTTCAGCAAGGTAGAGAGAATTTAAGGATAGTTAAGAAAAATAAATCCTGGAAAACATACTCTTGAAGTTTTTGGCAAAGGCCTCTATTTTTACTGTAGCTAATAATGTATAGATTGATAGACTTGGATTATAGCTATACTCATCTGAGGTAATTAACACTTTTACAGAAGAGGGCTAATTCAGAATTATTCAGAATTATTGCCTGTCCTTGACTGTCCAATACTTTTATTCCCAGACTAATAATGAAAACTTTATTATCACTTCAGATATCCCAAGGTAAGCAAGTTACCAAGCAATTCCCTTTTCATTTGAAATACAGATTGTTATTGTTTTGTCCTTGTGCACTCCTTGAGTCTCTGTCATTGTATTCCATCTCTTTGAAAAGGAAAAAAAAAAAAAAAAAAAAAAAGAAGCATTAAAACCGAAGATAATACTAAATAGCCAAAGGTCTCATTATCATGGTAAGTAATCCACTGCAGTAGTGCATAATAAAAGTAGGTGCATTACAACACAAAGCAGTAATGTGAGGATGCCCAAGCAATCTAGTAAAACACTGCTTAAATATCTGGCTAAAAAGAAAAAAAAAGAAAAGAAAAAGGAAATTTTAGGTAAAAAAAAAAAGAGGTGTGAGAGAATTTCATTGGTGCAGCGCAGGAAAATACCAAGGAATGGAAAAAATAAATAAAAGAAAGACAAAATTTTCTTATCTTGTTGTCTTGCTAGCAATTTTGTGCTAACATGTGATTATTTTAGAATTTTAAAAAGAAGGTATCCATTAGGCTTTAACATGAATCTCCATTTTAGGATTTTTTTTTAGATTTCTGCTATATTCCATGTTCCTTTTCTGTTTTCTAATATCTGATGTCTTCCTTGTCTCCCCATTCTTCCACCATATTTCTTTTCTACTTCTCTACTTCTTTATTTTGCCCTTTCTCTCTCTTCTCTCTTTCCCTTACTCAAATTTTTCCTTTTGGCTGGCCTCCATAGAAAATACTGCAGTATTTTTTTTCAGACTATTCTTGTCACTAAGACACTATCCTTGACAAACAGAAAAAATGAGCTGCTGCTCTGGAGGTGGCTAGAAAACTGGCACAATACCAACGTACCAAGCCTGGCATGGGACATGCCAGACAACCTAAAAACATTTCCTTACATCTAACTTCAAGATTTCTGTGAAAGTTGTAAGAGAAAAGGGCAGGTTCCGAAACATTAAAATCTGTCATGGCTTTTTAGTTCATCTGCAGAGCATTCAAAGGGCTCCAGAGATGCTCCATCCTAAAGAAATGTTCATTCTGCAGTTCATCTTGTTGTAAAGTAAACAACAATAAGGTTTAAACTACTTTAGATCAACTTTTTATTTTTGTTAAGCAGATGACAAGACCTTCAGGAGCAGAGGCAGTCACTCCTAAGTAGGTTTTTCTGTGGGAAAGAGCAGTGTCAGTCCTAGACCAGCACTATAAAGAGTGTTCGCCACATGAATAGGGTAGAGGAGTGGCAGAGTCACAGATTAAGACAGCAAGAAATTAACACCTTGAGGGCTGTAGCAGGTTCACACATGTCCTTTATTTCCATATTTTCCCTTTGTTGAGGTTAGTTGCTAGTGCTAAGCAGAGACTTCAAGACTCCAGACTTGTGCGAAGATCTTGTGGGCAGGCGTGCATCTTTCCCTGTCTTTGTCCTTTTTCCTGGATCCCTGATTTCTCTAGCCTTCAAGAAAAAGTACCTATGTAAGTTTGGACACATGTAGTTAACAATTTAATATCTTGATACAAATATTTTGTAACACACTTCTAGAAGACTGCAGAAATGTGCCATCTTTAATAGAAAACCAAACGTCCTCCCTCATTCAAGGTCACATTGCGTCAATACCATGGGAGACATCGAACTCATTTATTAGCAAAGGAATCCACCACTGACATTGCCGCAATAAATAAGGTTTTGAAGGTTCAGCAGACTTGCAGACTCAGTACTTCAACATTTTATTTTTCTGTGCAAAAATAAAACCAGCAGCTCTTGAAGAGAGGATTCACCCCGGGTTTGGAGCTAGTTTGTACTGTCACTTCTAACACATAGGACTGAGCCTTTTATTTTCATATCTTGTTGTAAGTCTTTGCCAGCCTGCCTATATTCCCCAAATAGCTTCTGCTTCACTACATTTCCATCTGTACAGCAAGGGCATGGACATAAACACTGACAAACAGTAAATGAAATCTTCCTTACCTCCCAGCTAAAGGCAGGATACTGGCAAGCCATATTTTTTCTTTTCAGGTAGTACTATGGTAGGGATTGAGTCATGTTTTTGTAGTTTAAGAAGGATTTTTACCAGGAAGCAGCAGCAGGATCAGCAAGCCCTTTGTTTGCTGGATGTTGTACTGCTCTACAAGATATATGTAGAATTTTGGCTGCTGTAACCTTTACAGTTCCATTCTCTGCAATAGATTAAAGTAGATTTTAGGCTTGCATTTTCTTTAATTAAGAACCGGGTGAAAGATCGTGCATAAAGGACACTCCACCATGGACCAATTGCATCTGGAATATATTATCTGGCTGTAGGGACAAAATAGATTTCATAGGGATGTTCTTTGCCACGTTAAATAACCAAGAAATACTTGGAAAAGGTTAGAGGGTGGTAGAATCCTTTTTCTTGCCTATACTGTGACCCTACTGGTAATATTTGGTAAAAAATTAACACACTCAACTCCTGTCCACAGCGAAAATAAAGATCCTAAATTAGCAGAATTTTAGGGCAAGAGAGGTATAAGATGTGGGTAGGGAATTACATCTCTGGGTAATAACAGTTTGTTACAAAGCTTTAAAAGCAGTAGAAATAGGATGAGTCACTGAAAAAACACTTTGCATCTGTAGTTCTGTTTCTCACAAAGGAAAGTTTCAGCACAAGATCAGATCAAACCAATTAGGTACAAGTATATAATATTCAGATTCAAGCTCAAAAACAATAAGGAAATAAAGGTCCATAGTGTATATTGAAATAAATATCATTTTATATTTAGCAAGTATTAGTGCAAACTGCAGGCATATCTACTTATGAAAAAGGATAAACACATGTCCTTTGATCTAAAAAATTAGATTACTTAGAAAACTGGTTTTCTATGACTAAATTAATATCACCATAACTATGCTCACATAAAATTAATATCAATGGGAAGATGATGCCTAGAAAGGAACACTTCTTAAGCACTTATAACAAGCATATTTACAGCTGATTATTTAATAAAAATGTTACTTTCTTTTAACTTCTGATCCTATCCTACATAATACATGAAAATGCATTCTGTGCTCTGTGTTCTCTTAAGCCAGGATCTATTCTTGAATCTTGAATCCTCTTGATAACAGCCTAATGGTAGACTAGGAGGAAGTACAAATAATATCCTCCTGCTTTCAAATGCTTCCCTCTCTCTGCCAGGCTGCTTATCAGGCTTGCATCAGTTTGCAGTTGCTTCCTTGCAAATTTTGAGAAAACTGTTCAGACCAAACCGATCTTTCTTAGAGTCCTCCACAGTGGGTGGTGGGAGGAGCTGCCATAAGGTACTCCAAAACTTGCTGAGGACATCTGCAAGAATGTGAAGATCAGGCAAACTATGGCTAATATAGTGCTTGAGAAAGTTATTTTCTTAGTGACTATAATGAAAGAAAAACACTGGGGAACAGAATGTAAGAAAGAATTGCATCCTTTAATCATAGATACATGAATTCTGTGAAAATCTGGAACTTCACTCTGAGTGATTTGGGATGAAAATAAAATTGTAAGTGATTGAAGAGGCTAAGAATGCATTATGGTGAAAGTTTTAGATTGTCAGTAAAGATAGATGTTTGAACTGTTGCTCTTGTTTGCCATGACCTTAAAATAGAATATGAAGGAAAACACCACAAGCACTTTAGATTTATTATCTTAATGCTGTCCATTTTTCAGAAATATAGTGACCATAAATCCCCATACCAAAAATCATTGTGGATCAATTTATCCTTTTTTTTTTTGTAATTATTGGGGATACCCAAATCTCATTTAAACAGAGCTCTGGCATGCAAATGTTGCCCAAGCTCCTATGCTTGTCCAAATGTTATGTTCCCCTTGGAGCTGCATGAGAGCAGAGTGTGTGAAAGGGGGAGTACAAAAGTGCAGAATGGGAGAACAGCAACAAGAGGAGATACTGGAAGGGAGGGCTGGTGGCTGTAAATGCAGAAGTTTTTATTATTGTGTGTTTGCTGCTCCTTCCATTGCCTGTTTTGGCCACTGGTCTCTGCTTCTCTGCAACTCTAGACACTCAGAGGCCTGCGGGGATGAAGGGCACCCCAAGGCCCCGTCCCCCCGGTCACACTACGCTGCTCCTTTGGACAGAGCTGCCTGGCCTCATGTCCTTTTCTGTGTCTGCTCTTCCAAAGGCTGCAAGCACTCAGCTGTGTTCAGCCCCACAACATGACATTTGTTGTATCGTCCTTCAAATCAGCTTGATACAGCAAGTATCTGGGCTCTAGAAATTAAAAGGCATACCATGGTATTTACCTCTGATTCCAAGATCTATACTAGCTTTATTTACATTTCATCTTTTTCATATATTATGTCATGCATTCTCCTGTTAGTTGCCAAATTCCAATAGGCACACTTTTCATGCTAATTAATTAAAGCATGCATGCAGGATCCACTCTTTAGAGAAAACACATGCAGTTTATATTATTATCTTTAAAATGCCATATTGGTATACTTATTGATCTGCCTGTTCTCTTCCATGCAGTACCACATGCGTACAACAAGTAAACTTGTTATTTTTTCAGGCTTTCACAGCAAGCTTTATCTTAAATCAGGCATGTAGAACAGAAAGATGACAGATAAAAGGGAGTGATTTAAGGAGCAGATCTGGAAGACAAATTAAATTTAGAAATCTAGACAAACCTAGATTTAATTGTGGGATAGAAATCTATGTGGCAAAATTCTGTGATGATCTGCTAGTTGCTTGATATAATATTCAAGATTCTGTGGGAAAGGGACTGAAAGAGTCTGTCCCGTTCTGGCAGATAGATAGAGAAACCTGGTGACACAAGTTTTGACAGACACACAGAGAAAAGAAAACCTATTGCATATCGCTGGTGCTGGGGTTCTTCTGGAGTGACTGATCCATGTTTGCTGGCATCTCTCTAGACTCTAATTACATTAAGTTTTTATGTATTATAAGATCTTTTTCCTGTACTGTCTTAAAATCTGCCAAAATGCAGGAAATTGCACAGCAATAACGAGAATATCTAAATGTAGCAAAGACAATTTTACCTGTTAGTTTGTCGTAACATTTGTTTTTATAACAAGAATCAGGAATATGTACTCATAGCACTTTTCCATCTGATTTTCTGGATCTTCACTTAAGGAGATCTGCTAAATTAGAAGTTAGACTGAAAAGGGTTATTTTTTCTTTAAGTGTTAAATTGTTGCATTTAAGAAGAGACTGTGGATTGCTTTGCTGTTTATTTATTTATTTATTTTTTCAAATGGCTTTGTAAAAGGAGATCAGGCAAACTGGGTCAATTAGGATTTCCAAGTTAAATACCCCTGGAAGCACATTACTTGAGCTTCATTTAATAGCTCTTTGGATTTATATTACTGTATAAAATATCCCCTCCACCACTGCTTAGTGATATAATGTTGTTTTAGATGCCTTATTCTGATGGCATTCTGTACCATGTCTAAATTAAGCCTGACCCTGCATTTGTAGTTTTGAAAGCCAGCCTAGGTGGTTTTGTAATTAGGCCCTTCCAGGTAGCGGGAAGCTAGGGCTTTGGCTCCTTAGCGAGCAGCTGTGTTCCCAGCTGGGTATGTTTATTATGTATGAAAAAGACTCCTCGAATTTCCATTCTCGGCATGACCATGGCTGGCTTTGGTTTCCGTTTCTGGACATCACTGAAGAGAAGCATTATAGGCAGTTTGAATGCTGGATCATAAAGACTTGTTTGACATAATGTACTATAATGATATATTTCTAATCAGTCTATTTACTGCTACCAAAAGATCTTTTAAAAAGTGAATCATGACTTGCTATTTGAATATAAATGCAGCCTAACTCAGACAGCTCCCTGTATGATGAGCCTGTGCAGTATAGCAAGGGAATATGAAATGAAATATTTCCCTGCGTGCAGGTGAGGACAAAACAATGGGCATTGCTGATCCATGGTGAGAGTATTTTGCTGCTCATTTGAATAAAAAAAAAAATGACTTGTATACCAGTCTGATTACAAAAACCTGAAAATGTGCTCTATGGCATTACTCATAATAGCACATAGCATTTTATAGTCTCATTTACACTCAATTTGGTAGATTTAAGTGAGATTTAAGGAGTACATAGGCCCAGCATTGGCTCTGAACATGGGAGGATTTCTTCATTAATAGCTATAGATCAAACATAAACATCTATAAAATTAAGATATGGAAAAACTGAATTTAAAATTAGTTTTGCCTAAAGTCTCTCGAGTATACTTTCATAGAGCTGCAGGCTTTTGTTTCAGGTGATAATTTTATGTGCTCAAAAAGTGATTCCTTTCCGCTTTCCCTTCTATTTAATTCTCAGGCAATCTTTCTCTCTGCGTCTCCTAGCACTTCCACTGCTTTTTTGCATGATTCATTGAGCTTTTTGTCTCAGATATTTCATCCAAGCATTGCAAATCCCCTCAAGCCAGCATTGGTCTAAAAAAGGCCACGGGTAAGAAAGCAAGTTATTTTATATCAGTCTTTAGATTATTGTTATATGTTACAATACCTATCAATTTACCTACTTAGAATAGGCTTTTTTTTTTGTCAGAATTCTGTTTTAGTTTAAAGATACAGATTTCTTAGGCAAAATCCTATTAAAGTAAATTAGAGTTTTGCGGTTGATTTCAGGGAGGTCAGGATTTAATTCACTTTCTTTACTTGCTAAATCTCTTAAGAGGTAAATCTCTGTTCTAGTATCTTTGTCCTATCCTGCTACATCCTTCTTTTCTGTCTTTAGATGGTGATTCTTACAGCTTATGGGCACACAGAGGTGCTTTCTCCCAAGGTGACTTCTAAGCTATGGATAGCAGTCACTTTATTCCCCAGAAATATTTCTCCCCATGAACAAGTCTTAATCCGCTTTTTGGAAGTATTATTATCCATGAGCATGAAAATGTATTTGATGCATTGCTCTTTTAGCAATACTCCTGGTCCACCATACAATTTATTATGTGTCTTGGACAATCGCCTTCTCTGGTCAATGCCTGCTCTGTTCTATGTCCTGAGCTCATTGTCATCACCGAAAAAACAGTGATGATGTTAAGCATAACATGAGAAAATTGAACTAGGAACTTTCAAGATCAAAAATGGTGTTCTAGCTCTACTTTTTTTCCAAAATAGAAAGGTTTAAATGTATTAATCCTTTGGTCATGACACCATAAAAATTAGCATTCTCTTCTCCTTGGTAAGATCCTCTCAACCACAGACAGTACAAATGTGCATTTGACACGATCAACTAATTTTCTTTTAATGAAGTAAAAATGCATGGATGGCAGCCAGCCTTTCTACTTCATTTGAAACCAGACTCTATAATGAGTGATGCAGCTGAATTCTAATAATGTTCCAATATGGTGCCCACAGGATGAATAATCTGGTGGAGACTGCATTCCTTCTATACATGCAAATTTTGGTTAGAGTCATCCCTACACTCATCACTGAAAAAATGTGCTTTTTCTCCCAGATGTAAACATGATGCCATAAATGAAATTCTACTCTGATTTACATCTAGCGCAATTCCACTAGGTTAAATTAAAAGAATTTGTTCCTTTATCTTCGTGTGCCTTAGCACAAAACTCTTTTTCTATCATGCACCTACAAGAAAAAAGATATATTTCACTTGAAAAAACTGAAGTTGCTCTTGTGTGTGCCAGGAAAACTTGTCATCAGCTTGGAAGACATGAATTAAACCAAGGAAAAGCAGTGTAAATATTCATGTAGGTCACATTCTGAAAAACTAATCCAAGTGAATTATACTCAAGGTTTCTTTCTGCCGTCTTTTCCTGTTCAATTAAAAATATTTTTGCAGTAACTAGTTGCAAAACACTGAAGTATATGAGAATAAAGGTTAGTTTTAGGTCACTTTAAGCAACTGTGCAATTTAAAGCAGCCTCCAGACTGCTTTAAATTATGCTACCTTTGAAAAACTACCTACCATATTCCTGGAAGAATATATGAGAGTAGCAAATAATTGTCTATATAATCTCTATAGCACCAATAGACTCTACTGAATATAGTTGCCAACAGTTGCTATAGTACCTTTCTGTTACCCAAATAGTGTAAAAATACTGTAACGGAACTGAGAACCTTTACCTGATAATTTTATATTATGAAAATCTCTGAGATGATAAACGTAGATCACTAGATTACTTATATTCAGCTAAGGCAATAGTTTCAGGTTTTTTTGATTTGCAGACCCCTTAAGAAGGTATGGCCTACCATGCACTAAAATTGCCTGATAGCAATAATTCTCCTTGCCTCATTCACCTTTTGCTGACCCCAAGTGCTGATAGAGCACAGACTAGCACTGCGATGTGACACACATTTGCAATATGCACAAAGGAATAAATAAATGAAGTCTACAAAAGATCAGCTTGAATATCTGAATGCCTTGTGTTTTTAGGGATCTGATCTTTGACCTCTCAATTTGCAGATGGAGAAATGGGCAGCACCAAGAATATTCCATGATTTATAATACAAGGTGCACTTCGTAGAACTGAAATCAATGTGAACATAATTTAGAATACAAGATTTGTTAGTCAAATCAAAATTACATGGCATGCTCTTAATTCTGTTTAATACTTTATTAATCTTTTATGTATAGACTTTTGTATTACATTTGTTGCTTGCTTGCAGCACCAATTACCTTCAGTATGTTCAATAATTCTATTGAAATATCTTTTATATTCCCTACAGTACAGCAGTAAAACAGTACACATGTCTGTGTTTCACCTCTATATACTTTTTAATCTCAGCTTTAAGCCTGATAAAAATGCCAAAATTGACCTCTGGACTTACTTCTACTCCACATACAGTGTTTGTGAGTTTTGCCATTCTCAGCAGAGTTTCTGCTCAAAATATTTTGCATAGAATTTCATAGAAAATAGTGGTTGTGTTCTATCCCCACATATATGCTTTATGTCCTCCACTTAATTCTCTCAAATCTATGACCAGCTTAAGAAAATCTCCCATTACTCCTATGGCTTTCCTGACCTTTTCATAAGCCTTTTCATTTACTCATTTCACAGTCCAGCTGCTCTTTTCAGAGAAGGTGGAGTATAGAGTATTCCTGTGACTAGTTTAGTCCCTGAGATCTATTCATATTCAATCCATAATGACACTGCCACCTTCGGAATTATCAGTTCACTACCATTCTTCATATAGAGAACAAGCAAATGGATGCTTATATGCCATAGGATCTGCCCTAGGAAAGCATGCAAAAGGCCAAGTGCAAGGTCCAGCACCTGGAGAGGAATAACCCCAGTCACCAGTACAGGCTGGGGACCGACCTTCTGGAGAGCAGCTCTGCAGAGAGGGACCTGGGCGTCATGGTGGATGACAAGTTGACCATGAGGCAGCAGTGCCCTCGTGGCCAAGAAGGCCAATGGGATCCTGGGGTGCATTAGGAGGAGCGTCTGCAGCAGGTCGAG
>VZSV01000017.1:7982289-8041625 GCA_013398735.1 Nothocercus julius
TTTAAGCTAATTGCCCTAATTCCCCCTTTGCTGCAGAACCTAAGGGCCTGAAAACAAGTTTGTGTGAGCTCTTTATTGGCCCAACTCTGAGCTGGCTGGATGCAAAACATATTCAGAATGGAAGTCTGATATGGGTATTGTCTTGGCCCTGTACCTAAAATAACATACATTATCAATAGGGTAGGTATGTTTTATTTAATTTTAAAATATATTTAGTATTTCAGTGAAAAGTATGGACTTAGTTAAAGGTTTTTAAATGGTTAGATTCCCAATATGCAAAAGTCAGATAGAAATTCACCTATTCTTTCCTTCCTTTACCCAGTGATAAGCAAAGCTACATCATGAAACTTGTAAAACTCATATCCATTAAATATTTGTATTACTAATTGAGCATGTAGGTTTGATGCTTTGTAAGTATAATGAAAGAGGTGGTGCCAATATTTGTGTATAAAGAAAAATATTTTATAGGTGATTTCTCTTAATAAGGCCCAGAATTTTAACATTGCAAATGTGCATATATTGCATATTGGTTATATACGTAAATTAAAACAATACTCTCTCTACTAACAGCTTATTTAAACCAGATGGTATTTTCTTTTGCCTGTTAGTTAAATCAGTGTTAATATATATCATACCTGCAACATTTCCAGAGCAATGATAAATACCTGTTTTGCATATGTAAAAGTATTCTCTAATGCTTCTGATCCTTAATCCCAGATTCTCTCATCCTTATTCAAACTAATGAATACAAAATAATATGAAAATCAACTACAAAAGGGTTAGAAAGCAAATAAAACAAGTCAGTAAAAAAGAATGCCAATTTATTTATTTAACTTATACAATTCGAAGACAATACAGTGGGGAGAGACTTGATTTGAGCATTTTTGTTAGTTTTTGTTAAGAAATGCCTTGTCTTCCCTTTTCTTGCTACTGTCACCCATTTACAGCCAGTCCCCTCTCAGTACTGTCCTTTTCGGGCACCTCTATTTTATTTGTTCTGTTATTGATGCCTAATGTAGCTTTTTAGCTGATCCAAAACAGAGTGGAGGCAGGGCTACACCTGCCTTTGCACCTATTTTTATCTCCTTTCATTGTTTAGGAATGCAGAACGATGGAATAAGGGATGTTAAAAAAGGAAAAGTATACATTTTTATAAAAGTGTGGTCAGTACTACTGAACCCACTCGTACTTCAGGGGACAGAAAAGGGTAATTCCATTATTCAGGATGCAGGAGAGCATGAGATGTTTGTTCTGTTGAGGTTGTTTCTGTTCTGTTGGGTTTCCAGTATTTTTGTATCAAACACCACATCTTCCTTTCTGGGTGACTTACCTGTTTAAAATATTGATTCTTCAGAGTAGAAACTACCGATTTCCGTATAGGTATGTATGCCTTATGCGCTATCATATTTAAATAAGTAAACAAAATATACATAAGGAATATAATTGAGGCTAATCACTGTAATTCATACTCCTGCTTAGAATATTTACTTCCCTAGTATTTGTAGAGCTTAATTTCTCTTTTTGTTAGCAGTTGCCTCAGAAAGCTATTACCTCTTTTAATGTTGTCAAAACTCGTAACATCAGTTTCTGACCCCCTTTATTATTATTTTTTTTGCGTGTGTGAATTTTCTTCAGGCTTGCAGTATGTCTCTGAGAAGTAAAAAGTGAATGTAACATTTCTAAATTTTACTTCCCCAGAACTACAGGACAAAGTCCATCTGTCTTTGCTACCACTCATAGAAACATTTGGAGTTACAGATAGCAATATCCCTTGCTTTAATGCAATCCTGTAATTCCTTTCTTTAAAGCAGAAGATAGAAACTTCAGAAATGTCACTGTTGTTTGGTATGTGACATTTTTAGTACTGGTGGAATTTCTGAACTTTCAAGGCATAGCCTGCTAGTTTTACACATTCACATGATTTTTAGCCGTCTCAGTCTAGCCTCCAGTCATTACAACCTTCACATTTTCATTCATATCCTTTCATTACTTAACTTTTTCACCTGTAATTGAAGCAGTTAGGTGGCCGAAATTGGTGGAATTATGCCCCTAAATAACTGCGCCTGTGATCACATTTAATTACAAGAAGAGGGATGCACTCGCTGCAGAAGAGATTAGGCTAAGCGCCGTCTATATAATCAGGTCCTTGGTGGCTGAATCCTGGCAGCGTTTTATCCCTCAGTTTGCTTGCCACAAATATGACGAATAAGACGCGTGCAGGCTGGGGACGTCCCTGTTTGGGGCCCTTCGGAAAGCTGTTCCGTGTTCCCGGTTGAGGGCTGCAGCACAGCTCGGCGTCGTGCGCCCCGGCCGCGTGGGTGTGCTGGGCTCGCGCTGCGGCGGGCTGGGCAGCCGCGGCCCGACCGGGGCCGCCAAGGCAGGAGGGTGGCCAGGGCGGCCAGACGCCTCCGTGCGCCGGGCTGGGTTTTCACTTCTTTAGAAGCATAAAAATATTCTGTATTTTGAAACGATGCACTTTTCCCCCCCCTATTTTTAAAACATGGTTTGGGGATTTGGAATTATCTTAGGTCAATAGCAAGTCTACTGGCAAAAGAAGTATTAAAGAATGGAAACATGGGAATCATATTTTAGAATAATATGAATCTAAAACACGAAATCAATGCTTACCTTTCTGAATGCATTTTCAGAAAATTCAGCTGAGTTTAGGGAGCTAAGTTAACATCTTCACAATTGGTAAGAAGTGACACTTGCTTCATTTCTTCCTTTTCCTGTTGTTATATTCAGGTTTAGCAATAAGGGAATTATGATATTTTTTTACCAAGGTTCAATTAATTTCTGGCAGTAATTAGCTCTCAGTCTGTAACATGGACAATAACATCAATTTAATAAAAGCAAAACTGCTGTATGATGGCTGTAGTGGTAAAACCTTTGGACTCATCAAGCAGTAGTACAGTAATAGCATTACAGATTATAGCACAATTCAAGCTACTATTTCAAAGTGAGTTGCCATCATTTCTGTTCGAGAAGATAAGTGGCATTCATCTGCAGATCAGTAAATTAAGACTATTTAATGTTGCATGTGGTAACTATATAAAACTCTCAGCTGTCTCTCTTAAAAGACTTAAAAATCCTTTACACATGTTCCAATTTGATATAAGGAGGAACTTTTGCACCATTAGGGCAGTCCGGCATTGTTGGAACAGGTTGTGCTGTGAACCTGTGCAGTGCGGCATCCCTGGGGGTTTCTAAGACACAGCTGGAGAAAGCCCGGAGCAACCTGGTACCACGTAGCTGAGCCTGCTTGGAGCAGGAGGTTGCACTAAAGACCTCCTAAATTATCCTGCGATTCAGCTCTGTAATGTAATTTAACTTGTCATTGGCTATTTGAAATCGGTCCTTAGGGAAGGAAGAGTAAGCTGCTGCAGATAAATTAAGTGGACTCTACAGAGGTATACATTGTGATTATTCTGAAAACCACAAGTTCCAAGATTCTTCTAGTCAGAATTGAAGTAAATGTGCCAGGAGAAAGTTTCTTTTTATAGTCTTGAGGGTCAGGTAGGCCTGAGATAAGAAATTTCTGAGAAGATTTTCAGAAATTATTACTGGATAGGATGGGATTTGATCCTGTATAACTAGGATGTAATGTACTGCTAGATACTTCACTGTAAGTACCTGATATTACACTTAAATTCACAATAGAAACGTACATGTAACTGCTGGAAATAAGAAGAACGCTTTCCTCATTGCATGATGGTTATTTAGATCCTATCTCTCGGTAGCACCTTTGTGAAATTGTAAAAATATTGTTATAATATATTCATACTGAGGACTTGGTCAAAGGAGATGAAAGACAAGACTGAGGCAGGGTGTTTGGATTAACTTATCAGGCTTCCAAACTGTTTTGTAAATGTTTGTCTTATTTTTCTTCCTTACAGGTGTAAGTTCATTTTCTTTAGTTCTTCTCATAAAAATTTAGCAAACCATTACTGTTTAAAACTGCAGTCATTTTTATTGTCCTTCCTTATATCCTTTACAAATAAATGTGTCAGAATACCTTGGATTTCTTTAGAGTATTCCCCACTTTGGTAATTTTTTTCAGGGTTGACTTTCCTTAATGTGACAGATAATGCTTGCGCTTTTCAGTGGCGATATATTTTCCCTGACATAGCCTGAATCAGTTTATATAGCAACTAAAAATGTGAGCAATGCTGCATTACTTCTTTTGTTCCCCCCCATTGTCCTGGTTTTGTATTAATTTATCTGTAAGTACTGACTCATTAATTTCGACTTTCCTATTAAGATAATTCTCACTCATCAGGTTTGTTCAGGTACCCAGAGTTTAATAGGAAAATATCTGAAACGGCATATGGCTAACTATAGAATATATACCACATGAGGGATATCTTCAGTTTGACTTGGTCGTGTTGTAATTTTAATTGCATTCCAGTTGCTGGAAGGTTTCTTTCATGCCATTTGTGATTTACCACCATGAAAAACTAACAAAATGAAAAGAGAAAAAGATTAAATAGCTTTTCTTTTATCAGTTTGTTTAAAGACTACAGGTCCACCACACTTCCATTGTGCATCTGCAATAAAATGCTAAAAAAATTGTGTATTTCCCTTGGCATTAGTGGTGATGATGGAATTGGGTAGATGGTCATGGATATCTTTATTCATATAAATCCACCCACAGAAGGTTTGGATGTCCTGGTGTTTACCAGTCTGTCCCTTTATGTTCACATTAATTTTGATACAGAATTTATATGGCTCTGTTGAAGCCTCCCTGACTTGTCCATACGTCACTTTTGTGAGCATCGTGGAGGTGGTTCCTGCTCCCCCCTGGAGAGGAGAGAAAGCCCTCCGGGAACCTGCTGCTGAGGAACAGCAGCCGCAGGGTTGCCAGCGCTTACCAGAAGTTGAAAAGAAGCCTATTCCTCTCTTCCTCCGTTGACGTTGTGTCCTTGATGCAGCGAATCCTCAAATTTAGCACGTCAGTGACATGTATATGATAGGCTGCTTATTTTAGGGCTATTATTCCAGGCCCTTTTCCAGACTCAAATTGATGCTGTAACTACGGCTGTGTCTACGTCATTAGCNTTTTTTTTTTTTTTTTTTTTTTTTTTTTTTTTTTTTTTTTTAAGGTATCTTTATGGGGTAAACAAGTGGCCTTTTCTCAGCATTTCTAAGACTGTAATTGCAGCTTCGTCAGCAATACAACAGCATGATCTTTCTAAATATTTCTCAAAGCAGGAACACTGTATATCATGTATAAAATAAATAAGTGCGCGCATATACTCTGTGTATATACACACTTGTATATTATATCTTTAAACAGCTTTATAGTCTTTCTTTGTATATAAAGAAAATGCATTAACTGGATTGTAATATCATGGCTCAGTATTCTAACAATTGATGGCTTGAGAGGCATAAACATAAAGTTCTTTATGCAAAGACCAATCAGTATTTTTCCTGATGACTTCACTGACACCCTGTATATACTGTGTAAGATACATAACCTATTTTTTTTCTGACATTTATAATTGTTCTGTTGTTATAATTCCGTATTTTCTTGCCGTGTCGTAGGTAATTGTCATTATTTCATACATTCTTAAACAGTTAAACAAATACATCAGTGATCCTTGGCCACTATTAGAATGTCAAAATAATTAGTTTTATAGTATTATTTGTAATAAAAAACAATTCCTAAATTAATTCATACAAACTAAACACTAGTAGATGCATTTTGGTTCAAAGCTTCTTGAAGCCTTTTCTTTATTCAAAGATTTAAAAAAGATCCAGGCTATATACAGCTGTCAAAATATGAATATTGATTTAGTAATCATTTGTGTAGTGGTGAATCCTACATCATATACGTGAGAATTATGTTGTCAAATATAGAATATTATGCTAACCTAATTCTGCTTTTTGTATCTTCTTCTCTTTGAGTTCTCCTTCTTAAGTAGGAATTTTTACCTGCCTATTTCCTTTTTAAGGTTATGATGTTGCACTTGTCATTGAATAGAAAAGCTGATTCTGTGCCATATAAAACTATTTTTTCCTTATTCATTTCTTGCCAAAATGAGCAGTGTTTCTACAGCATTATTGGAGGAAAAAAAAAAAACAACCACATATTAACCAGGGTACAGAATGTTTGTTCTGGAAAGAAGTAGACTACAGCGTTACTCGATTACTGGAAAACCTTCTTTAGCACTTTAGGAAACAGAGGTTACAACAAGTTCTGGAAACAATAAAACTTTTATGGCATTTATGTATAATAATTGATCTTTGCAACAGCTCTGCAAATATTTTAAAATTACAATGTGTGATCTTTACTGGCTCACGCTGTGTAGTACACTTCATCTGTGAAAAGTTAATCTTAGCAGAGTATGTAGACTCCTTTGCTTGTCCACTGTATGTACAATATTAGATAATTGTATAGGGTTCAAGACAGTGGAAAGTCAGGGCTATATGGACAGAATATTCTTGAAAGATAAGACCAGATCTTCAGCAAGTAGAGGTATGTGTCTGATTTCTGGTCCTTTAGTCTACCTTGTTAAGCTGTGATGCTTTCTGTGTACTGTAACGTAGAGAATAAAGACTTAAAATTGTAAAAAGGAAATGAAATACATTGTAATTAAGAAACAAACAAATAAACACTTTTCCACTGAGAGATTCCTGTCATTAAATACTGTATAATTTTGTTTTTGGTTTTAGAAAAGGTTGCTCCAAATGAGATTAAAGGGAGTAAAAGCTCTGATGAGACTGTCTTACATGGAACAGTATAATCTCATGGAAGTCATTGCAGTCTATCAAGTCAAGGAGTTCTCTGTAAGAGAGAGGATCTGTATGCAGTCTCTTAATGAAAAATGACTAATAATGTATGCAGAGATGCTATAAGTAAGTTGTATGGGTATTAAAAACATTTGATGGAAGCTGGCAGAATTTCTCCTGCCATATTGCAAACCTTTTTTCTTTGCGCCGTTATATTGTTTCTGTACACTAGGTGGCAGCGCATTAGCACTAGTGTATGGTAGGGGAAAAATTAATATATTCCAGTCGGGAAAAAGTCCTTCTGCTTCATGTTTTTTTACATACATCAAAGAATTGCAGGTGGAAGACTGTATAATGGTTAGCGACAAATGTATTGGTAAAGGAAGGTTCCCCCCTTCCTTTGCACAAATGAAAGTCTGTTTAAGCTGATAGAGCCAGGCTTGTGTTGGCTGGAGCAGAGATGAACTGGCGCGCTCTCGCTTTGCTCTTCCCAACAGCTGGCTGGCAAGCACCCCCAGACGGCATGCAGAGAGACAAAAGCAGGGTTGCCCAGTAGCAGTGTACAGTATTGCTGAACTAGGGTTTAGAACAGGAGATTTCAGCTCGGTAGATTGTGCCACCATTTCCAAACCCCAGCCTAAGAATGTCAAAGACATCTTGTGTATCCTTTCTATCTTCGTGTGTCTCTCTGTCCAAATTAAGCTGTCCATTTTGATTTTCTTAACTGTTTTATATTTTTTTCTCTTTTTCAGAAGTTGTTGTATGCTTTCTCTTAACATAGCTTCAAAAAAATCACTAGAACTGTAGCACTATCAGGTGAGGAAACATTAATATTTCCATTTTGTAGTCAACAGCATATAGTGTACAAAGAGCTAAGTAGTGAGCATCTGGGCTGCCACTTACACACTTACTTTTTGTATAAAACTGGTCATGTGACAGATGGAAATGTGCCAAACTCATTTTGGAATACGAATGTTAAGTATGTGTGAAAGTCCTAAAACTTTCCCATTGCTGTTCTCTAAGTACATTGTGCCTTCCAGCAGCACTCCAGAGGCAATGCTTTTTGAAAACAGGCGAAGAACTGTTCATGTAAGCTCCATATAAAGCACTTATACAAAGTTAAAGCTGAGAATACATCCAGACTCCGAGCAGATTGCTTCACAGTCTTGGGCCATATGTTGTCTACACTGGGAAGTCAGCAAGAGGAAAATACAGCTTCTTTCTCTTTCTAAGAAAAGCAGGTGCTGGGAATGTAGGGATGGAGAGCAGAGAGAGGTGGTAGGGTGCACCTGGGTATTACCATTGTTACAGCTGGAAGACACCTGGGCATATACTTGTACCTGTGAGCCCTTCCTGCATTGCATGTGATTGCAAAGACTGAAATCTCCATAACCTGAAGTATTCTAACTGAGAGGTCTCTGGAACTTTGTTGGTGAGTAGTAAGGCGAGGTCATTATTAGGAACAAACGGGACCTGGAAGAGTAAGCAATAACACTGGAAACTAAAAGTAGGAAGGTTGGAATTGAAATTCAACTTGAAATTAAGATAGAGTGTTTGAAAGTTATGCATTAGGTGCTAAGAAGTGCAGGATTATTAAAAGTTTTCGCCTTTTGTTTTCTGAGTCTCTACTGTTCATACTTGCAATCTTGAGTTTGCTATCATGAATGGAATTTTCCACCTAATCCTGAGAAAGGAGGAAATAGGATATTGAAAACTAGCAAATATCAATAGTTAAAACAAAAAGAAAGATTTAGTAAGTTAACAGTTAGCAACAGAACTAGAAAAAGATAGGTAGTACTAGTAGAAAAAAGAAGATAATAGTTAAAATAGTAGTAGAAGAAAGAAAAAAAGATCTGAAATAGGAATGACAAACTTCCTGAGAAATAGCCAAAAGGGAAGGAGATAAAAAAAAAAAAACAGGAAAGATGATGTCAGGAAGTCAAGAGCTGACAAAGAAATAATTCTGTATGTCAAATTCCCTGAGAGTCTCTTTCTGGTGGAGTTTGCTCAAAAATAAGATCATTGTTTCAAGTTCAGTCAAATTTAACTTACATGAGGTCCAATTTGATGCAATGTCTTTATCTTGCTCACTGAGCTAAGCATTTTAAAATCAGGAAAGCTCTTGCCTAGGGCTGCGAAGAATACTGGCACGAATACATTTTCTTAAAGAAAATTTGACTAAACTTCGTGTCTCTTGTGACTTCAATGCATGCAGCTTCTGCCTTATTTATTCAGTTTTGTTTTATTTTTACTGCTTCCCTATTGAATAAGCAGGATAAAAATGAATTGAAATACAGAAAATATGTTTTCTTTCACTGTTTTTTACTGGATCAACCGTAATAGCTGAAGTTTCATTAATACTGCAGGAAGTAAGGCTGAAGGAATGCTTGCTTATCTTCTACGACAGTGTTCACAGAAACTGAATTTCCTTGCGAAATAGGCTGTTATTTGCTGCCATTTCTTGCATATCACAGACAGCATTAGTCCTGTATATAATTTATTACATGATTCTGCCTGTACATTAGATGCAGATGCCTTGCTATAAAAATGCAATACAAAACATATTTGATAATAGATCTCAAAGATTCCACTTAAATGATTTAGGGAAATCAACAAATTGTGTTGGAATTTGTCATGAATTTCATGGTAGAGAGTGAACTTAATTTTGGGGGCAACACTGTGGGAGGTAGTAGTTGCTGGTTCTTTAAATTGGAGAGAGCATATGACTGAATATAGATCTCTCAACTCCCAGGTTTATCTTCTGATTGCCAAGTTAGGTTGTCAAGGGAAATATCTACAACTTTGCAAGACTGTTTGTTCATTCTGATTTTGAATATAAATATAATGACTTGAAGGCTTTCATAAAATAGAAACTTTTTTTTTTTGATTAGTCTTCTTCAGTTCAATGGGGAATGCAATGCAGAGTTGTTTGAGGGAAAAGTCATGAGACATCATGATGATAAGATGACAATGTCATCTTTAAAAAAATCCAAATTTATTTGATCAGCATTATACAGAAGCCTGAGCTTGGGAAGGTTGTTTGTTGAGGTCAGGAGGTTGTTTTTATGTTTTGTCTTGTTTTTGTTCTCTTTCCCAAACATCTTGTGGTCAGATGATGGAGTGTTCACTTCATACAGATTTTTGGAAAGTCTTTAAAAAAAAAAAAAAAAGTTATATGGAGAGTAATGGAATTCTTTCCAGAGTTTCAGTCTTGTGAGCACACAATCTCGCAGGATGGATGATAAAAGTATCCATAAATTGAGTAGCCCACCAGTAAAAGTTGTTTATCATGAACATAATGATATTTTGACAGAAACCTCTAATTGGTTTGGATAGCATACACATCAAATTTCAGCTAAAAATAAGAAAGATATGTGGCCAACTTTCAATGTAAGTACCAAAGAAACATGGAATTAATATTTTTAAAATAATAACAGTCATTAAGAACTGATTATCTCATTGGTAGTTATGTAGCTCATTTGTCGTATTTTTAACAACTATATCTAACACTATATCAGCACTTTGGGGAAGCAACAGCAACCCCACCCCCCTTTTTCTTTTGAAGAGAAAAATAGCAACTGCTCTTATAGGAGATTTTTATCTTACGTGACAGTTTTGGTTAGACCTGAACAATAAATGAATGACAGGATTCTTCAGACCAACCAAATGACTTGTCTCATATCCATGATGTACATTAGGTCTGCTTGTCAAGAATGAGGCTTTGCAAGTGTTAAGGTCTATCTGTATTAAATTTTCATATTCGTGATTCAAATTCTGTTTCCTCACAAAGGCAACGTACTCTTCCAGGCTATTTTATTGCATTTCCTGTGATGATATCTTTGAAAAACGAAGTGTCAAATTCATCTAGTCCTTCCACTTTTGATAATTTGACATTCATGAAGAAAACATTCTACATGTTTTCTCTAGACGGAAGTGTTTAGTTTTCTGTAGACTAAAAAGTTGTTTATGGATTTTTACTGCTGCTTTCCCTCCCCAATATTTTCCTTTTCTCTTTCTGGTTCTGAAATGTGATCTCCTTACGGACTAATTGTGTTGCTAGATTAATCCTAGCCTTTCTCATTATGGCTTTTATGTCATCCAATCAATTATTAGTCAGGTTTTGCGGATGGCATTAGAGTTACTCTAGGCATCATCTGGAAGATGCCCTTCTGACTCATTGGACTTTGCAGAAGCATCCTATCATAAATTCAATTTTGAATGGATTTTTCTTGTCATAGATACCCTTGCAAAATATTCATTTAGCAGTCCTCTTGTCCGCCTGGTTTCTGGGTTTCTGCCTTGTTCATGCTTGGACCTACAGAGCATTTTTTTTTTTTTTTTTCCCCTCTCCCCATCATCTTCCATTTGAAAGGCTTATAAATTATTTCCTTATCCTATAAATGGTGATACCATTTTTCTTTTATCTTTCTTTTCTCAATTGTGATTTGTATGTAGATTTTGATTTTGTTTTTTTGCTGTTATTATTAGTATTTTTCACCAATGTGGACACCAAAGTGTCTTTAACTTTTTCTTGTCTTGTCCTGTACTTATATTTCTTTTATAATTTAAAATCTTTTTCCATATATAATTGTCAGTAAATAGAAGACATTGCTCTTCCAATGACTGAATATGCTATACTCATATGTCTTTAAAATGCACTGTATCCCAGGTTACTGTTTCATTTATAGAAAAATTAAAATGAAGCATTTTTGTAAAAAATGCTTTTGGTTGCTGCCATAGATTCAAATCCTGCTGACAAGCTAATTTATCTGCTAGGGGAGTGCTTCAGGTGCATGTGTAGAAGCATGTAACTCCTGACACAGTCTGCAGAGCTTCTGTTAATATTTTCTGCTACAGAAACTACAACAGTAGCCAAACCAGCAATTCCCACACTAACGTTTAAACTGTCCTGAATTCATCATCTCATTTAGAAGCACATGCTCCTCTCTCTACCATTCCTTGTTTATTCTTGTGCCTTTTCACATATTCCTTTGCTGGAACTTTATGGAGTAGGTTCCTCTTTCTAAGTAGTAGTTCTACTGCTACGTCTTGTAGGAAATAGGTGTCATTTTTCCTGCAGATATGACTCACTAGGCATGGGGAAGAATGGGAACAGGAGCTGCACACAGTGTTTATAATGCTGCCAGCATTAGAAGGGCTCACAGTTTTCTCAAGTGTAGAGATTGCTACCTTTCCTTTCCTTGTAGATTTTAGAGGTCCCCAATCATCAAGATTATTTACCTTACGAAGAAATTTAACTTGACTAGTTACACTGAAGTCTTCAAATTACTTCTTGTTAGAGGGAAAGTTTGTGCCTAAGTACTTGCTGAATCCAGGTGTAATCTGCTGTTTAAATTAAAACTTCTGAAATTTTCGTTCTGAAATTCTTCTGTAGCATTTGTTTAGTTTAGTTCAGTTTTCCTCTTCCATAGTATTCTTTTCAATAAACATGTTCACAAAGGCATTGATCCCATGTAGCGAATGAACGTATGACAACGGATATTTGGAGGAAATAATTTTGAAAAAACATACCCTTCTTTGAACATCTTACAACTACAGGGCCTGATTTGCCTCTGATTCATGCAAGAATTTTACTATATAAAGTTTCTTCCAATTTATGTCGAAATAAATAAAAAGAAAAAAAGGTTTCAGTGTTACTACAGATTTTCAGAGCTGCTTAGTCTGATTCTGCTGCCTTCAAAGCTAACAGTAAAATTCCAGTGGATTTCCAAAGGAAGTAGATGTAGTCTTCTACTATAGTCCTATGTGAAAGCCTTTTTATATGTGCCAGCTACTCAGTGTTGAATATAAGAATAATATATAATAATTTGTTAGACTATTGTAAATTATTGAGGAGTTAACAGCTTAAAGTTCTATCACATAGCTTTTAATCCTTATAATCCTTTTCTAGTTTTAGGTGTGTAACTGTTATATTGCCCAACTGTCATTCTTACTTTGTGAAACTTAATATTAACCTGACTGTTCACTGAAAATAATATTCTCTACAAAGATGGCAAGAAAATCATAAAGCATTAAAATTCAAGATGAATTGTTTGAGGGGGGGAAAAGGAGTATCATATTCAATCATGCTGCTTCTTAAGAAGTCAGCAACAAAGGACAGAGGATATTTACCTGGAACAATCACAGTACTGCATATGGATCGGAGGCAAAAACAGAACTGGCATTTTAATTTAAATTAACCTAATTTGCTGGTCCTGAAGAACCCAGATTCCCCTATTAAAATTATTATTTCTCTTGCTCTGGAAACACATTACTGGTAGTCTTCAGCTTTCCACGTGACACTGCAGGTTCACTTGACTGTTTTAGGCAGGGTCCCGCTTGCACCGCTTCGTGGATTCCTTCATTTCTGACGTCGAAATAGAAGTTGCAGGCATCTGTGGTGGCTTGGAAACAAGCTGGTGTCCGCAGCAGGAAGCGAGCTGAAGCATTCATTGGAGACGAAAAAGCAGAGCAAACACAGAAAGCTCTAAATAAGAACCAATGATAGAGGAGTATCATAAAGCTCTTCCACTTTATCTTCTGTGTGGCTAAGTATGATTTAACTGATGAAGTAAAAATACAAACTTCAGAATAAAATATTTTCACATATGCCTTATCCTGAGACTGCAGAGACATTGTTTTATTATTTCAATTCTTAATGTACTTTTTTTTTTTTGGATTTAAGTCCTGGTTGAATTAAGTGGAACATCAGCCCTAAAATCTTCTGTTCCATTAGCTTCAATTCATGTCCTCTCATAGTAAGTAAAATTTCTTCACTGTATCATTTGAAAGTCCCTCAAAAAACTACATAGTTTTGTGACACAGTGAAGAGAGACAAAATCATGTCTTCCTTGTGCTCTTCCAATCGCATACCAGTTTTCCTTCTATTTGCAGGTCATATATATAATATTCTTGCTTTCTGTTAACATTTTAAAAAATCTTTTCTGTATTCTGTTCATTTTTATTTAAAGTATTTTTCAAAAGTCTTTATACTCTCTCTGTGAGCTAGTGGGTCTTTATTCTGAGTTTGTAAATCTCCTTTTCTTGACTGGAGGACAGACTAGAGTATGATGATTTTTGAAAAAGGAAATTATAAATTTCACCTCTGTCCACCTTTCAGCTTGCAGAAGATTTTAGATCTTTCTGAAGGACTTTAAAATTAAGATTTTCTGGCAAATCCTTCTTATTAGGTTTCCATAGTAACACATGCAGAACATTTGCAGAAGTTTGCTTTTATTGCATCTGTCTGTTGTATGATATGAATAGATCAGCTAGGCATCATGAGTTAAGCTTCACGTTTTACTGGCTTCTGGTTTGTAGTGGCAATATAAATGCCCATCAATGTGACATGCAGATGAAGGCAGAACTGTTCAGTGGCAATCTCTGTAGACAATTTAACTTCTCATTGTCATAAAAGTTTTATTCAGCTGCTATATTTATAGAATGGAAGGGCTTAGTGAAGGAAAAAGCAACCTTTAGCTTCTTCTGTTACATGCACTTATGACATACATAGCATAATACATAAAGTTTGAAATCTGGTTTCTTAGTGTTGTAGCATGTCTTTGTGTTTCGTAACTGCAAAAATATTTCAGCTCTTTTGCAATGTAAGGATACAATTTGCTGATGTTTTGATCTCCTGGGACTGTAATATCTGACAGGTAATATCTGTGGAGCTTTTGTAATTCCTGTAAATACTGCAGCGAATCCCAAACCTCTGAATTCTTCATTGTATAAGTAATTCTACTGAGGGAGAATATACAGGACTGGCTGTAAATAAAGTCCAGTGAAGAACCAGCTGCAGTCTAATGCATTTTTACGTACTTTAAAGTATATGTAGATTAGCAGTATGCAGTAATAACTTTATTTCTGTAAGCTAGAATATGACTGACAGCACTCATTGTGCGATGGCCTACAGAAATTAAAAATCTCAGTTCTTTCTAATGCAACTGTGTGTAGGAGATGAATGACAGTGCCTTTATTTCCTCTCTTTGCAGAATCAGTCTTCCTTCCTACAGATCTTTCAGGAGTTATTCTGAGTAGGGAACCAAAATTTTTGCGTGTGGTCCTGCATCCCCTTTTCTAAAAATGTTAAAGTAACTAAAATCTTATCCAAACATTTCATTAAAGAAAAAAAAATCATAACTAGGAATCAGATACCACTAAGGATTGGATAAGGTGGATTAACTGCTTTCTTATCTGTCACTCACGCATTTTTTGCCTTTTAAAAGAGTATGAAGGTAAAATAATCGATGTCCTCCAGTAACCCAATCAGACATCTTTAGCGTGCTGTTTTACTACTCTCTCTCCCCAGCTTTGGGGCGTACAGTGGTTAACTTTTAGGGAAGTAGAACATAAGCCTGGAAGTGACAGGACAGATGCTCAAATGCAGTCCCTTCCTTTAATAGGTAAGGTACGTAATATAGCCCCCTTAGTATGTCTCTGCCGGTTTAAAACCCATCACTTTGTGTTCTGTCATTTTTATTGGTGAGAAACCACCTTAAAATGCCCAGCTTACAGTCAGTTTATTCTTTCTGTTCTTTCATATGTTGCATTTTGTTCCATTGTAAGAATGATCATATTTTTTTCTGTTTTAGTTCGCTTGGATGAACTAGATTTTCTTACATACTTTTTCTTATTAGATAATCTCTCCATTCCTCTGTACTATTTCTATTTTCTGCATCCGTTACTGCTTAACTGAACATTTCCTGAAATGTATTTAGAGTTGTAGAAGTATATTCAATAAATTTTTACCAATGTCATGGACTTTATACTTTTTAGGATAACGTTTATAGTTTTCGCTAGCCATATCACAATGCTGACATATCTCTCTTCCTTTTATTTCTCCACTGAAAAATTCTTGTCATTAGTCTAGCTATCAGTTCACTTGGTAATATTACTTTTCACCCCATTTCTGCTACTTCAGTTCATCTTTTTAAGTGTTGAAATTCACAGGATATTGACCTGTTTGAACTCTGTAGTGGAAAGATTTGCTTGATGTGTTTCTGGTTCCACTTTTTCCTCTTCGTCTGTAAGCTGTTGTGCCTTTTTGCAACCATGTGGGAATTGCAACTGAGATCCCTGATACTGTTGCTGCTGTTTTTGTGTGTGTGTCCTCAAGACTTCACTTATTTGATGATTGGTTCTAGTGACATCTGAATGCGCTCCTCAGCATTTGCAGGTACCAAAATGTGCTTCTCCAGTCTAGATACTTTTTCATACTGCTTGAGATTCATCTTTGTTCCATATGCTGCACAGATGCCTCGACAGTTGGTCATCATTGGTTTCTTAGGCTTATTTATGTACAAACAATAACTGGACTTCATTTGTCAAATATACTCATGTCTGGTCTATTGCAATAGTTGCTTTCAAGTTCTTTTGAGACCAGTGGTTTTATTTTAAAACTTCAGGAGTTTAGCCCTTTAACCTTTGGACACCTTTTATTTATATCTGATCTCAAGAGATGCTAAGAGATTCCCTAAATCCTTGTTATTGCTTATTTCCGTACTACTAATAAGCGTATTGAAACTAAGGAACTTGCATGATAACATTACACATGGTTTGAATCACTTTAACATTTATGCTTTCCATGATTTAATATTTGCTGCTTCATGGGCTGTTTCTTTCTTTAACTTAATACAATATTACTTCAATTATATCTTGAACTCTACTTGTTCCTCTCTTATTTGAAGTTAAAGATACCCATTAAAAAGGAATGCTGTATTTCCAGGGGGGGGAAAAAAAAAAAAAAAGAGCAACGATTTTGATACCTGCTGTGAGTGTTCAGAGAACTACGCCCAGCTGCGATATTAATATTGCATTGTTTATCAGGAAGGTAACTTGCTGAGTTTTTTCAAGTTAAAGGTCAGGGTTATGTCCCACTGAGGTAATAGCAGCATTATTTCTTTGTGCAAAGTATTGGCCCAAAATCTAACTGAAATGTAGTTTGACATTAAATGAAAAGTATCAGTAACATGTTATTCACCCAACTCATTTGTAAATTCAGCTGTATATTATGTTTGATAGTTGTTCCCAAAGTTTGTACTAAAAATGTCTCTAGCTCACTTAACTGAAGCTAAACAGAAAGGTTGCTAGCACACTGTTTGACCTCCACCAGATAAAATGGCAGTATAATATTATGAGGAGGTATAATGGTAATTAGCCTTATTTCCCTTGGTATTAGTAATAATGCTTTAAACTTTTACAGTCCCTTGCACATGAAGATTTTAGTGCACTTGAAACACAATGTATACACTGCCCACATCATCCTTAGGATATATCAGATTACCATTTCTTTTTAAAATAGTGTAATGGAATCAAAATGCCTGCAATACCAGATTGAAGCAACGTTGATAATCCTGGGTGAGGGTTGCTTATGAGAAATGCTATCTTAGCATTTAAATTAAAAAAGTAGCTAGCAGACTAAGAATCTGAATAGATAAATCCTGTTCAATACACAATATATGGCAAAGGGAAACTTACATTCAGAAATGTATAGAAAAGTTTTTGAAAGGAATGCTTTGGAATAACTTTTTTTGTGTTATTTTTTTGTAGGCACAGTTTTAAGCAACGCTTAATAAATGAAGCTTGTCTAAGTACAATTAACTCTTGGTCATCCATGGATGAATTGCATGGCCTGATGGTTACCTGTGCTGTTGATGCAGAGACACCAGAGCTGGCTCTGCATGAGCTGGTTCCCCTTCGGGAGGAGTATGGCCAGGCCCGTGCTGGATGCACAGTGTGCTCTTAACTGCTTGGCGGGTGCTTCTGTGTGGATCACACTCATCAGTTAACACCCCTTTTTTGATTGCAGTACACCCTTGTGTGTTTTTTGTAGCTTAACCTTACATATATCTTGTGTTATGTGTGGGTTTGGCTTGTCCAGGTTATTGAAACTCTCCAGGGCCACTGAGCATGTTACAGCTGGTCAGATAATTGCACATGTGAATAAGGTCTCCCCTGAGCCTTCTCATTCCCTGGGCTAAACAGTCCCAGCTCTCTTGGCCTCTCCTCATATCATCGCTATTAACCATCTTAGTAGCCCTTTGGTGGACTCACTTCACTATGGCCATGTCTGTTTTATGCTGTGGAGAACTGGATGGATGTGGCTCAGCAAGAGGAAGAGGAAGAATCATCTCTTACAACCCACTGGCAATGCTCTTCCTGCAGCCCAGGGCACCGTTGGCCTTCTTTGCTGCAAGAGCATAAAATCAAGTATTGATTGTTGCCTGCTGTTTCCTCTTTACATTTTTTAAATACCAACTTGCTAGGAAATTATATTAAAAGTCAGAATAAAATTAAAAATGCTAATTTTAAAGTTATAATTTGTATGTGACGTCAAAATTAGACTTACTGCTGTGTTTTAGTAATGGGATTCATTATCTCTTCTAGTGGGGAAAAAGACACTCATACTACTACTTAGACATTGCTTGCCTTGGGCTTTTGGTGCAAAGTGAATTTAAACCATTCCTGCAATATAATTCTGCTGCAGCAAATTGATAAGACAGTCCATTTCCAAACTTTATGTGGAGTAGATGTGCTTTGGAATAAATAGGAGGTAGCATGAGATTTAAATTTCACACTTTTATTTCAGATCCTATTCACAACAAGTATTAATTAAGTCCCATTTTATGATATTTTAACATCTACAATTTAAAAATTCTGCTCAGTTGTTTTGAATGTGTGATCACATGCCATGAGTTTTGGAGTGGCAGTTATGCACATATCTCCGCATATTATGCACTTTCTGGCTGTGGAACAATATTTTATTGTAACAGAAGGCATTATTGGCACTGTCAGAGCCATTGATTCTCAACCACAAACTCCAGTCTGTATTTTGTGAGTTGTCTATTTACAGAATATATTAGGCACAGTCATTTGGGAATAGCAGAACGGGAATCCATTTGAGAGACATACTCATCTTGCTTTTAAATAAATATCAACTATATATATATTATATATATGTAACATTTAAAATGCTTAGCATAGCCACTTACGTTTTAATTACATTTCAGGATAAGATGTAGTCAAATTTCCGCTGGATGTATAAAGCTTTGCATTTTTGGTCACTTCCATAATACTGCCTTGCGTGTTACAATACTCCTGACCATTGCAACATTATCTCTCAGTCTGAAGCTTTGGAATCTTTCAGATTTTGTCCCTGAAATGTTTATAATTGAGTTGCTGCTTAACCAGTGGTGATGCCTCTGTAATCCTAACAGGTCTTTTGTTTCATCTACGCCATCAGCTGCCTCACAGAGAAATATGTTATGTTAAACTCAGTGAAACTGTATGAACCAGATATCTGAAAGGTTAAAATCTACATTTTCTCATGTCTTTGTCAGGGATTATCTGAATAAGGGGAAGAAAAAAAAAAAGGCCTTTTGAATAATAATCTCCTCTGGCCTTTAGTTCCACATAATATGCTAAAATGATAATTGCTTTTAAGATACTAAGAAATTTTCTCTTTGAAAGATTTCTAGCTTTTTCATCTAATATGTAATATCAGGCTTCTGTTGAAATGGAAATAAGCTGATATTGGTATTTTTTTGCCTATTAGCCCACCTGTAATTCAACCCACCTGCATATATCCCTCTGGATTTAGCTATAATTTGCAAGCTGGTCTTTTTCTTACAAGGCCAGGCCATTTTTGTATTAGTACAACTGTGCTTGCAATATAATCCCAAAGGCTTTGAAAGCTTCCCTCTGTGTCTTTGAGCCAAATGGAAAAGGTAAGACTTGCTCAACAATTTCAAAAGCTTTGATGTTGTTAGTAAGACTATAGGTAGCATTTGTTTTTGGAACATATGGTAATAAAGATAAGAATATGTCTCATATTTAAATGTGTAGTTTTCAGGAGTACTGATTACCAGCACACAGCCAACAGTAGAACCCATAGAATTTCTGCTCTTAAAATGAACTGTTTGTCTTCAGTTCCCTAGACACTTTCATAGTAATCTTTAGCAAATGATTATACACAGAAGAAGAATGGAGGGGGGATATATATATTCATTCTACAGTACAGAAGCCTTTCACTGATAAGTTTCTCACACTTAGACATCTGCTCAGATTTTTGATTTATGATACTTTGCCTCCATTTCAGCACAGTGTACTTTGCTTTTCCATAGTATGAGTTCTGCAGTTGCTTCATATTACCTTTGCAGGTTTTTTTTTTTCAAACCAAATGGGCTAATTTCATGATACAGAAGATGTGCTTGAGAGACCTAGATATGCATCTTAATGCTGCTCTTGCCAGGCTCACCAAAATGCCTCAGGACGTGCTGAAAGCCAATATGTAGCTTTCTGTCTTACCAGTTTCATGGTGATTGCCAGTTCTTTTTTTTTTTTTTTTCCCCAGATCAGCAGCAACTTGCCTTGGTGAACTGCCAGTTTTTGGTGGATTTGGCACCCTGAAGGTGTCACTGGGCGGTGTAAAAGGCATTGCTGGGCTGAGAAGAGGAGGAGAACAGAGAGAAGGAAGAGGAGGGAGAAGGCATGAGGGAGGAAGAAGAGCTCTGAGGATTCCAAGAACATTAGCTTCAGCTTTTAGTGTCAAGTTTTAGAAGCAGCCTAAAGAAAATTCTTAGTGCTAGAAATCTTATCAAGAGTGCCCTTCAATAGCAACCCTTCTCCCATTGTCTGACATTTTGGGTCCTTCTTTCTTACACCCACATTTGTATCTGCACCAGTAGCTGAAACTTCTCATGACTGCTGCATAGTTCTGCACCAATATCTTGAATTGCTGCTCAGTCTGTTGTTTCTGTTTACTTGTTCCTGCAATGATCATCTGCCCACCAACAGCTGGCAAAGAGGCAGTCATTAAACTCTAGTCAGCCCTTCTGGCTCTGAAAATAAATGGGTCTGGAATCACAGCAAGCTTGGTTGGGGCCTCTTACCAAAGGAACGAGTGAGCATTTGAAGAGAATCCTCATCTGCTGTATATATTCTTGTACTGAACACTATAAATGCTCCATAGAATGTAAGTTTTTGGACAGTCTTTGGTCCTATAATTCAAATTATGGGAAGGAACTACACCCTCAACCCTTCAGTATCCTCTAAAATTTCTTGTCTTGTACTCCCAGATTCTCTGAAACCTGTAGCACACATGTTGGCAGTTTTCCTGGAGCAATATGAACAAAGCCGCCTCTGTCTCTAATCGCTCGGCCAGAACGCTGGCCATTGATCACAAGAATGGCTCCACAAAAAATCCAGAGAACTGCTTTACTAGAGCAACTTTGTAATTAACCTACAAGTAGTGCTTAAACATCTGTATAGGATAATTCCACAAATAAGCAGCTCTGCAGCACAACAGAGGCAATCACCAGTTGTACTAATATTTGTAACAGATGACCCTATAGAACATCATTATGTATTCAGAAGCACATAAAACTCTGTTTCCTGCTTCTATTACTTGGTCTGTCTAGCAAGTTTTCTGGGATAAGTTTCTGGGATAAATACCGCAAGGGAGGGAGTGAGGAGGATGGTGCTGGCCTCTTTTCAGTGGTGGCCACCAACAGAACTAGAGGTAATGGCCACAAACTTAAACACCAAAAGTTCCATAGGAACTTAAGGAAAAATTTCTTAACAGCGAGGGTGACAGAGCACTGGAACAGGTTGCCAAGAGAGGCTGTGGAGTCTCCTTCTCTGGAGATCTTCCAAACCCGCTTGGACGCAGCCCTGAGCCACCTGCTGTAGGTGACCCTGCGTGTGTAGGGGGGTTGGACTAGATGATCTCTAGAGGTCCCTTCCAACCTTAAGCATTCTGTGATTCTGTAATTCTAATCCAGTCCAGTTCTACCTCTTTCACGTGTACTTTTATTACCTCCATACAGACCATATAGACATTAAGCCTATCCACAAAAATTGCAGTCCTCCTTGTACATAAACATACTCCTTCACTTTATATGAAATATCCATCTCTACAGCATGTGCACACAAGGCGTTATTTCTGCCTTCCTTAATGGAGCAGATTTCTTAGGAAACTGTAAGTCCCCATGTAACCCGAGCAATATAGTGCATCTCTCTTGACTAACCATGCCAGCGAGTCAGGAACATCATGCTGTGAATTAGGATGTGTCAATGTTGAAATAAAGCCACGCAGGTTCCCAAGAGACTCCAGCTGTGGAAGTGGCCTACTGTATGGTGAGGGATCTGACCAGCCTTGTCAGCAAGTTTGATCAGTAATTGTTTATAAGGCACTTTCAACTGTCTGCACCATTTATTCATCCTGATGATTTGTTTGGAAATGGTAATAGCTTAAATGAGTTTTTCTGGCAAAGTCCTCACATTCATTAGAAATGCAGGTCTGGTGTAGAAAATGCCTGGACTTGGTACCTCAGTCACAGCTGGCAAAAGAGGAGAGACTGCTAGAGTAGCTGTTTGTGATTTTGAACTCACTCAAAACTCATTTTGAGTAAGAGTCTCCCACAGACTGAGGTGCTTTTTTGGAAAAGCTCAGGAACATCAATACAGATTTGGGACAACAGCTCCTTTGATGACATCTGGCAAGTCACAGAGAATAATCTACCTCGTGATACATCACTCATTTATCACTCTTTCTTCAGAATATGCTTTCAAGCACAGAACTTATGCTTGGTATGCTGTAGTGTAGCTAATAATACTCAACAGTGTCTTCAAGAATAGCAATAAGGTTGTTCCCTTCAGAAGCATTTTTATGAGCCAGTAATTAATGTGAGTGGGTTTGATAGTTTCAAGCAGTTCTTCCATATGCCATCCTTTTAACGTTCATGGAAGAACACAATCCGGTGGTAAATCCAGCGGTAAATCCGGTGGCAGGCTCCAAATGGTGTTGGTTGATTGTAAATGTGGGCCAGGGAGGGAAGTGAACATCCAGACTTCAGCTACAGGTGTACTGGCACAGTCTGGCACCGGGTTGCAGGGGTTCTTCGAGAAGGCAGGAAGTGCTTTGGCTCATGCGGCACAGATGAAACACAGATTTCACAATGTGTCGTTGCAGGAATCACCAACATGACAGTGTTAAGTGATTGATCAGAGCTCAGGAGTGGAGGCAGCACTATGCTCACCAGTTCGCTGAGCTTGTTTGTGGAAGTGAAATCTCCAGTTAGTGACAGATGACACAGGCAGAAATACAACTTTGGCTAATCTTGATTTTCAGCACAGCAGGCATGGTAAGTGACTATAATGGCAAACATGAGCACTTGAAAGAACAGCATGTTTCAACTTGACAATAGTCTCTCTTGTTTTAAATTATTCTCGAATTTAGAAAACTCTGAAGCAGAATCCCATGATGCAAGTGCACTTACATGGAATTGCTCGGTACATCCCAGCAGGGTTGATGTAATTTGCAGGCAGGCTCATTATTTCAGTGACTGGGGCGGCTTGTCAGCCTTTCGCTGAATGCTTCCTGCTTGTGCTCAAGGCAGCCACTTCCTTCTCCCAGGACCAGCTCCACACTGCTGCTTGCTGTTGTCGTTCTTCAGCCCGGCAGGATTGCACCCTTCTCGTCAGAGCCCTGGGGCTGTGTTTGTGCAGTGTGGCACACAGCGCTTAGGAGCGCTGCATACCAGCGTCGTGTTCTTATGGTTAATAACATGAACAAAATCACACCTCACTTCATGGTGAGGAACTCTGTATACAGATAATGAATTGTTTTTGCATAAGCAAGTAAAAGTATTCTGCATATATATCAATGGCATCTTTTTATGCACACATTGCATTTTCTGCCTCCTTCAGACAGAGGCTGTTACTCTCTTGGGTAGGAATCTGCCGTCTTTTCTAGAGAGAAAACCAGCCAGTCTAACATTACCTGCCAGTAATGGAAACCATGGTCTTGTCTTTTTGTTTGCATTTATTTATTCCAAGGTTTCCCTTCACCCTTCCTTCTCTAGTCCTTGCATCTGTTCAAGGACCATCAACTATTGGCTGACATGGCAAACTCTGACTTTGGTTGCAGTAACGTTGTCCTTTTTATTGTTGACTTACCGTGCTGGCAGCTAGCCGCCTAGCTATTTTGTCCATATGTCATTTCTTGACTGGCACTGAAAATGTAAATTGTTGGCAATAGATACATTTGCTGTTTACTAATTGCCTAATGCAGTTCTTTGAAACTTCACTGATTTTTTTCGTAAATACACATGAAAATGAAAAGAGTGATGTTAGGATAACGGATACTGAGGTTCTTCACTTCTTAACAAAAAAACACTACAAGGGCACATGGTGTACATTAGAAGTAACACTATTAAATTACACAATGTACAAAATAAAGCTGAGGTAGTTCACTACAAATAAATACAACACCAACTGTGTTTCATAGTAAAGTAGGTAGATGTTAAGTCTTGGTATTTGTGCTTGAAAACTACACCCTGTTTTTGATTAACATAGTTTTTGGAAGATTTGCATGTGCTTAGCTAAATTGTTACTGTATGAAAGTAATTATTCCACTTGGGGTTAGGTAGTAATGGCCATTTGGAAATGGTTTGGAATAAACTCAGTACTTTTGCCTTTTAAAAAACTTTGTAAAATTGAAGATACGTGGATGATTTTACATGTTTATTCTCAAAATGTCACTCCTACTTGGAAATAGCTAATGTATTCTGTTTCTAAGAGGTCTACAATGAACAAAAAGAAAGGTTTTCATATGAAAAGTAAGAAATTGATGGGTAAATTAATAGAGCATCAGGGCAAAGTAATGTAAGTTCACCTGAATCCACCCAATTTTACTTGGTTGAGAAAACTGAAATGCCAGAGCCATTCAGTTTAGTGGTTCAGGAAATGAGATACAAGCTTTTTTGACAACAGTGACTAAAGAGCACTATTGTTTCTAAGACACTGTTGCTTCACTAAGACACTATTGTTTCAACAAGAATCTGTGAATTATGTTTATAAAGATGTACTTTCTGCGTTGTTTTTAGTCTTACTAAAAATATTTTTTTATTTGTGACCTTTTTCCTATATCTTTCAATATCAAGTGTGAACCAGCAGAATAAGAGAAAAATGTAGAAAGAACTAAAAAAAAGAAAGTACAAAGCTCTTTCACAGAATGCCTTTAGGTTCTTAAAGTATTTCAAGTAGTAAAGTATGATGAAAATTAATTACTTGCTGATGCTGAAGTATATTCAAGAAACTATGATGGCACAATATACAAGAATTTATACATCAGACATACTATTCATACCTAAAATATTATTTGGAGCCATTTTTTAACCATATGTGTTTTTTTTTTTTTTTTTTTTTTTTTAGGTGCAGGAGCATAATTTTAAATAGCCTAAGGGAAAGGGTTTTTAGTGAGAATCAATAGCTTGGATGCTATGATACTGTTGCATTTAGATCACAGTTCACACAAGGCCTTCTTCACTAGAACTCTAGTGAGTGCAAATTGGATATCCTACTTTCTTTAAAAAAAACTCTCAGACTCTCAGAAACAAAAAAACACTAGCTATTTCCAATTAGGACTGCTGTCTTTTTCTGTTATGTATAAGTCTGTCTATGCCATATATTTTTTGCTAAATATCAACTGTTTGCATCCAGAATAAAATTCCAGGACATATTTATGCCTTGAACAGTCACATAATGAACTCTCCAAAATGTCAACTTTAAGCTACCTTTACGTATCTAATCTAGATTTGATTGAAGTATCTGTGGTTAGCAAAGTTTTCTATATAGTCAATGGAGAAAGAGCAAGATACCTTTAGGGGATGCTGGGAGGATGGAAATTGCATGTCTACTTTTTTAGTTAATTAGATTACCTCCTTTGATGTTAATTTCAGTTCAACGGGGGGTAAGTTCATGCTTTCAAGTTTAAAATTTCATTAAACTGAAAAATTATTTATAGGTCTTTAATTTTTTTGAGAGGCAATGATGCCACCGATTATAATGTTGTAACATGAAATGAGCTGATTATCCAGCATCTGTTAAAAACACTACTTAAAAGAAATAGGATATGAAAGTATTAAAAGGGGGAAGATTTGATGATAGAAAGTGTCTCTTAGCAAAATGATGTGCGAACTCTTCATTTTACTGTAAAGCTCATGGCATAAAGGAACATAGTGGCCATATTATGTTAAACCAAATGTTAACCTGAGTCAGTATCTCCTCAGGAAGAGTGGCTCTTTTGTAGTTAAAAAGGGTATTTAGTTGAGGATTGGCATAAAAAACAAGTAAGATCACTGTCAAATACCATGCCTAGAAAAGTGAATGAATATGGGTATTTTTATAGTGATACTTCCTCTACTTTGTGTATAAAGTTAGAATATTTTGTTGCTAATTTTTGAAATGTAAGTCCTGATGAATCAAAGAATTAGTCTGGAAATAGATTTGTGGCTATTTGGAGGGAAGTAATTTTAAAAACTCTAGCATTCTCGCTAGAATTTAGAACATTTTACCCCAAAGAAATTATCTTTTCAATAAAAGATAAATAGAATATATCAGTAAATGATAAGCTGCTTATTTTAAATGTAACATTAGACTTTACCTACCTAAAATACTTCTGAGGTGACTCTTATGCACATATCCTTTGTGCATTTCTTTCCAACTTGTTCATTAAACTTTAAAATATGATAATGTTTTATGTTTAATGTAGAGAAAACTTTGAGGCACCACAGCACATCACCCTGCATCCTGAAAAGAGCCGAGAAAATAATTCATAATTTATTTGCTCTTTTTTCTTTCCTTCATGAATATTTCACATAAAACAGTTCCCCAGTATCAAATGTTTTAGTTACTGAGAACGGGATTAGTTTTCAGTTTATAACTGCTAGTTAATTGTCAACAGTCATGGAATTTGCAAAGACTAAACTGTTGTTTTTGAACTGATCGGTTATTTTTGTCCATTGGCTATTATTCCATATACCTCTCTGTAGTAGAAATGAGCAAAAAAAAGATTTCTGTATAGACTAACATCTTAGGATTTCCTGCCAGATTTCCTCTTCAGAATTCTGAAGTCCATGACCAATCCCTTGAAAAATGAGAGGACACTATAATGTTTGTGACATTGAGTGTTATGTATAGATGTTGATAAACATAGGACAAGTTTGTTATAGGATAAATGACATATGCAAAGTAGGAGAAGAGAATAATTACTAGTCAAATATAGAGGCCAATAGCAGGGCCCTTTACGTGTTCTCAGAGATTTCAGGTGAGGTGGAATTTTCCATTGTTGTTTTCCTCATGGTGTATGAAAGAGACTCTCGCTGGCAATGTGCATTCTTCCACAGCAGTGGCGTTGCTGAAAGTCTGCTTGGCTATAGACAGGCACCTGATGTTGAAAATAATAGTCTAATAGTTGTGAATTAAATGCTCTGTGCTTGCAACTTTTAAATGACATTAAGGTGGTAAAGGGTATAAACATACTCCTTTAAAAAAAAATATGGCCCTTTCTGCATTTCAACGTAAAAATATTTGAAAACTCTCTAGCCTCAAACTTAGTTATTTAAAATGTGTGCACCTTTTAGAGACACATGTTTTTATTTTTACTTGGAAATCTAGGAAAATAGACCTTTGTTCCTGTGCAGTGTTTCCCTTGGTATTCAGCATTTCTTTCTTTGTTCACTACCAATCAGAGATTTATTTCATTTCCTTGTTTTGCTCTGAATTCTCAGGGGCAGAGTGGGAAATAATTGCTTCTCTCTTCAGCTACTAGGAAATTCCAGACTTCACGGACAGCCTGTGTGGGCCAGAGAACATGCCCAAACCAGTAGTTTTGCATTTTATACCTTAATGACCATTGCAACAGCATCTTGTGCAAGCACCATTTAAAAACTAAAAAGTGATTTCTAACACAATCCATCCTTTGAGTTTCTAAGTGTGTAAACTTAGAAAGACAAAAACAACAAAAATCTGTTACTGGTGATCTGAAATATTCGTAACATATAGATAGCAATTCTTCCTTCTCAGGAATGAACTTAGAAATAAATGAACCTATTTTAAATAGACCAGCTTTAAAAATAAAGTAGCAGAGAGAGCAGACTGTGAAAAACTGGCAAACTACATCATTGATTTCCCTTTCACATTTTATAAAGCATTTACATCTGAAAAAAAATCATATATTGGCAGCTGGAGTCAGTTGACAAAGTATCAAATACAGAGCTGTATGAACTCCAAATAATCTCTGCCGTTGCGGAGGATCTATTTCTGAAAGGTGTGTAAATTCTTTTAAATTCTTTAAATTAGAATGGATATAAAATGAGGGACTGGGTGGCATGCTTGTTAAAACTGTTAAAATACTATTTCTAAGATAAATAGGACATAAAAAAGGAGGAACAATCTAAAATATGAAAGTGCAGTTATTTCCTTTCTAGACACAGGTGTAAAGTTGTTAATAAATTACCTTAGGTAAGGTAGTTGAAAAAGCTGAAAGTGTTTCAGCTGAAACAGCTTTTTCAACGGTATTAATTCTTGTTATGGTCATGTTTGTCAGGGCGTGCTGAGGATGGCACCGATGGCTTGTCCCTGCTTGCTTGTTACAGGCAGCTCCTCTGGGACCTCCTGTTTCCGTGATGTGCCGTAGCTAGGTCTGGGCTGGTACCAGGGAGCATAAAAACAGGGAGCTGTAATCGATTATCTGAAACTTCTCTGCTCTCTCATTCTGTATTGAGGGCAATTAGTTTCACAGCTGATTTCATTAAATCAAGGGAGAAGGAGAACATACTCCTGTGATTAAAGATTTTGGCTTTGGAAATTTAATAGTCTCTTACAGCATTTGCAGATACACTAACTTTTGTGTGTGTACATTTGCTGAACTGTTGAGAAATTGATGCCCCTGAGCATTTCTCTCATGACAATGTAATAAATAAATAAATAAATAATTAAAGTGGCAGTGTATCTAAAGTAGAGAGAAGTAAGAGTCAGAGGGAAAAACCACAGGTACATGGGTATGTTTTCGTTTTTCTTCTTACAATTTTCAATTTCATTCAGTAAGTAAAGGATGATTTTAAAGAGTCTGATTAGGTTATTTCTCCAGACCTTTCTTCAAACATAAATTGGCAAAGGAGTAATTCTCTCTCAATCCAGCCATTTATGTATTTAGTTTTAAATTTTCCCCTGCCTTAAAAGGTTATATTGTATATAATACCTGTCACATTTTGCATATAAATCCAGTCATTCATCACTAGGTGGGATTCTATGATTCTTCCAGTCTCTGCAAACTCTCTGTCCCAGTTCCCTTTTAAATTTTGGGAATTTTTTCACTGTCTCCACTAAGAGCACACTTGCTGTGAATGTTGCTCTTTGTTTTGGAGTATGTTGCCTTGCCAGCCTATGTGATCAGAACTTCCACAAGTAAATTCCTTTTCCAAAAACAGTGACAGTGATACGTTACTCTATATAGTGATACCCAACTTTGTCAGGAAGATTGAATGTATTAATCAGTCACAAGGATGTATGCAATCCTTAAGCAAACTTAAGCACTTTAGTACAAATACAAGCTTGCACATAAGCTTTCCCAGGATTACTTTATAAAGTTTAGAGCAGTGATTACCAAGTATTTACACTAAATACTGACAAAGTGCTCTGTTTGTCAAACTCACTTTAATGATACGCCACCCTTAATTCTTCCACTGCTGAGGGCAAAGATGATGAAATGTCACAGAAAGTGGGATCTGTGCATTGCATTGCTGAACTAGCAACAGCTGTGCTATTACTGGATCATCCAATGATGTAAAATTTTACTGTGCCTCAGTGACAAAAAAATAATGAATTGAATTACTACTTTGAAATTAACCTTTCTGCCTTTCCCTTCTCTTGTCTCCCTCCTTTTTTAAAAAAAACAAACAAACAAAAACCCTTCAACCTTACTTAATTCTTTGGGGGTCAAAAACAAAGAATCAATGCAATTAGATATTTCTGGTGTATGTGTGTTGTTTTTCCCTCTCAAATTCCTGAAAACTAGAAAGACAATGACAAACCCTATTCCTTTTTTCTTTATGTCAAGATTTTGAAGCTGATCTTTTGATTGTGTTAGGCCTGCCTCTTGAGTTTTGGATGCTTTGAATTGGTATTACTTGTTTGAAAAGATTATCATCTACTTAGACTGGTCTTGAGGTCCCTGATTCTGAGTATAGTTCGTCTTTGTGGACTAGGTCGCCTGTATCTAGACTCAAGGAAGAGGCCTTGAGGAAGGACCTAAAAGTTTGCATATTGAGTATATCTGTCTGTTGTAATACACTAGAATATATCCATGTGTGGGCACTTTATTCAGAATTATAGTATTACAATTTTTTCACAATTCAAAGTGGGAAAATCGTAATTATTATGGAATAAAAGGTAGATAAGCTTTAAGACTGCTATTGATAAAAAGGTCTTGACGTATGTACCTTTCTGCAAAAGTGGAAAACCTGGAGTTAAATTGTAAAAAAAAGGAATTCAGATACGTGTTTTCATTGTTTCCATAAAAACATAAAATTGAGTTTCCATAAAATTGAGTAATTTTTGGTTTCTGGAATTCTGTGGCTTTCGAGTTGGAGAACAATGTGCTGGACTGTGGGTGATAGCAGCTACTTTATGCCCACTGAAAGCTGATGAAATTTTGTGATTTGCTTCAGTGTGTTTGCTGGAATTCAAGAAGAGGCAAAATTTAGTTGTAGGCATCTGTCTTTTCATTCATTTTTCTCTCCTCTTTGTTCCTTACTTTTCCTGTGTCTTTTTTGAGTGTGTGGGGGGAAAGGAGCTAATTGTGGTTGTGTGTCCAAAAGGCCATTATCATGATCATCAAGCAGCTTGCCCCAAGCTGAAACAGCAAAACCTGCTGTGCAATTTTGTAATTATTACTGAACTGAAATGTACTTGGAAAGCAGCCATATTATATGATCTCTGAAACTTTGGGGTTTCAGAAAGTCTTGTGTGCATATAATAGCACAACTAGATGCATATACTAAGAGAGAGAGGGGTAGAGGAACAATAGAAGAAAAAGTTCTGAAAAGGGAAATCCAGTTCTAAAAGAATGACAATCCAGAAATTGTACTCACAATCCAGGCTATTACAGATTTTTTTTTCCTCTTTCTCCTACAACCCCTTAAAACAGCATAAAAAACCTAAATTGTTGTGAAATCCCATTATGAGTGAAATTTCCAGTAAAAATAGTGTGTTCCGCAGGCAAAGGAGTACTTTTCAGAACTTAATTGGATTTTCCTGAATATTCCATTAATGTCAGATGACAGCCTCATTTTAATCTAGAACTAGATAGGAAAATAGACCTAAATTTTGAACTAGCACAATGCTGATCCATACATTTTTTTTTCCAACATGGAACCTATTTCCTTTCCTTGACAACTGCTTAATGCTAGGCTCTATGTTTTCTAATGAGGTTTCATAAATTCCATTTTTTTCTTTGTCTTCTAGCTATTATCAGAGGTCAGTTTTAGCAACAAAGTCCTAAGTGTATTGGTGGTCACTGACTTTCTAGAAAGTCAGCCTGCATCCTCTCAGGCGACATTCAGCACTTCAACTGAAGGCTGGCCCCAAATTTGCAGTGGAATCTTTCTGAAAAATAAATCTTTCCTTAAAAGGAAGAATTCTTTCAGTTCCATTTCTGTGTATGTCTCTTTCTAAAGTAAGAACTACTTGCAGTGTACATCAGAAATGAGTTACAAATAAGAAATATATTACTTTGGGAGAGTTTTCCAGATTCTTAAAAGAATAATAATAATAAAATAATTAGGTATGCATCAATTAAATCTGATATCCAGTAATGGCAGGACTTTTAAGATTTATTTCAGAATGAAATATTAGAATAATGAACAAGAACCATCTTTCGAAAAGTATAGCATTAGGTTTCATTAACAAGAAGCCATGTTAACAGATAAGAAATGTAAACAGATTAATTTAATGAGATATGAAATTTGTCATCCGTGACTATCAACAAAATGTTTGGCTTGTTTTGAGGAATTCTGTAGTATTTCCTGGCTTCAGCTGTTACATGCCATTTTCCAGCTTCTTCTGTGTAAGCTTTCTATCTTTGGGAAAGATGCTCCTTGTTGCTAAATCTTGTTGTCTACCCTTTCCTTGGTTAGTGTCAGTTAGTGAAACAGATGTGTTCCCTGGGGGCCATAATTTGTCATTGACCGGGATTCAGAAAGAAAAAAAAAAGGCAGATTTATCTGCATGCTATGTGTCCGTTTCGTTTGAGGACTGGTAGATGTTAAATTAACAATACTTTCAGTAGGCCTGCAGTCTGGGTTTCTGTTTTTTGTGTGACAGGATATTGCCAAGAAAAAATTCCCCAGTTCTGACATAAACATCATCCGTACACTAAGCAGCAGTAGAAAAAGAGCTGACAGTTTCTACAGGAATTACAGGACAAATTGCACAAAAGTGTTTTTCAACAGAACGATCTGCATTTGGAAGAGTATATGTTTTCTTAGGAAGCTTTTAATAGTGCATACTGCTTATAGTTTCATGGTCTACAGAGAAATACTGCAAAGAACTTTTAACAAAACTAATTGAACATGTGAAAATTGTGATCATTTCAGATAGTAAAACTGTCCCTAAGTGGCAAGCAAAGGATTATACTTAAAGAGCTGAATGTGATACATCTGAAAAGGAAATCTTTGGTATTTTGCAAAAAAATATTAATTGTAGTAAGGTCGCATGTGCTTTTTTCCTTCTTTTTCTAGAACGCGTTACGACTCTTTATATTAATTTATATAAGACGGAAAATAATTTTGTGTGTTTATGTGCACGCATATATTTATTCTTGAGCAGGTGTTTCTGCATGCATGAGGAGATGATGAGCAAATGAGGAAAATAGTTGATTTTGTGTTTTTTTATCAATAGGGCCCACAGTCATGCTGTTTCTGTAGATAGTGAATACATTTGTCTTGCTTTGGCTCCAGTGAATGTGTACGAGATACTTGTATTCAGGAGACTTATCCTCTTGGATCTCAGTTTCCCCATTGCAGTGGAACATCAGTGTTGGAGATGTTGTCTGGGGGGAAAGAAAGGGAAGGGTGGGAGCAGTCCTGCCAGAGTGCTCAAATGCCAAGTAACAAGGAATATCATTCCCGCACAGGGGATGGAATAGCAGTCCAGTGCCCCTTCCGTGCTTCTAACCTTAGAAGTGCCAAGGACTTTCCTATATCTTATTAATAGCTAATAGCTTAAAGCCTATTCCTTACCAAAGCAAGCACTGGGAGAGTGCAAGGATATCTTTTCAGATGCTCTGTGCAAGCTTGACTGGATTTAATTATAGGATGAGTGATAGAATTTTTATTAGTTTCATGTCTTTCTGTTGTAATTATGCACAGGTTCTTTTGTATCAAAAATACTAAAAATATTTTAAACCATATATATTATATTATTATTATATATTATTATATATATGTTATTATAATAATTATGTATTTTTATATATATAATTGTTCTACAAAGTGAAATGTGCCAGGACTGCAAGATGTTTCCATAATGAAAAAAAAAAAAAAAAAAAAAAGTTTGCTGGAGAAAAAGCTTGTTTGAGTAGGAAATAATTATGAATGAAGAGATGAAGAGGACATCATACATAGTTAGAAGTTAGTTTCATTAATAATTTCTAAGACAGATTCCTTTGTATCTCGCCCTGCATCTTGATGCATGATGCATGAGAGCTCATGAGAGGCTTGGTGATTACTGCTTTATCCTATGGCAGAAGCAAGTAAGAAGCATTTTGTACAAAGCAGTGCTGGCCTGTTGGGCAAACACATTGATCATATTTCTGGGCACAGCCTCCCTTGAGATGCTGTGAATTGCTAGAATCTGCTAGAATTGCTTCCTAGCATTTGTGGGCCCAGGATGATTGATGAGTTTATGATTATTTTGTAAGATGGCAAAGAGGAAGTATGTAAAGGAAATAATAGGAAAAAATATACAGGCGTATTAGACCCTCGTGTTTTACTTTCTTGCCTTGATAGCTCCTTTGATGCATACCATGGACTGTAGAAATGTTTAGCTGCTAAAAAGGAGCTGTGTAAAGAGCTAAGTAGACAGGTATTCAGCTGGAATCTATCCACTACAGTGATTGTTTCTAACTGGAATTTAGACCTGTGAAATAAAAAAATAAATATAATAAACTTTGTTTTTAGAGATAAAAAGTTATGCAAAATACATAATTTAAATGACATTATGTAACAGTCAAGAATACTAATAGCAAAAATGCATGTTATCATCACAGTTTTAATAGTTTAGGCACAATTAAGGAAAAATGCTTAAGCTCAGTAAGTATTGGGAGTCAAAACACTGAAACCCCACAGATTCAGTTTTAACAATGTACTTGATATTGTTAGGGAAGCAGTTTTGCCCATGTTTTTATCTCTCATGTACATTTGTGTTTTCAACTATTGAAAATAAAATTTCTGTGCTGTTCTTAGCAGCCTGAAAGGGAAAAATGAGTGATCCCTACAATCCTGATTCCCCACTCTATCACCACGGGTATAGCCCTTGAAATGAAGCTTTTACAGGTGGCAAGAGCCACAGAGCAGTTAATCAGATTTAGAGCAATTTTTACATGAACTCTTTAAGAATGCAGTGGAGCTTTCCATTTTCTTGTCGTCTTCACTCAGCAGTGCAGTTGTATATTTTTGGTGGTAAAACATCAACCTGCAATGTAACTGGCAGTGGAAATTTGTCTGTGACTGTACTCTGAGCACATGCATACCAAGAAAATGCGCTATGTGCTCAGCTGATGCCAATTGCTATCAGGACATTCTGTCAAAATAAGAATACAACAGGGCAGAGTTAACCTTTTCTGTAGTTCTTAATAACTTCCCTGTATGCAGCAGTATATAGGGAGCTCTGGGCTGCGCTGGGAATAGCTGTGTAATAGCTTTAATAGAGATAAATTCTAAAATTTAGAACACTTCCATATATTCCTCTTCATTGTTGTTATTTCTAGTTAAAAATACTCATTGTGTACACAAATTTTCTAGTTTTAAATAAAAATTCTTCTCTTACCAACATTTTAGATTAGTTGCTTAATAACAGTACGTTACCTATAGTGTTACGGTATTATTCACTACACAATGTTTGTATGGAAGAAAGTAGTTTAAATGATACTCAAACTCAAGATGTGTGTGTTATTTTAGATGTATTTTTGAAAAATGGTTATATAATCCCATTCTCCATTTTCTACTCCTTGGTTTCATTATTGGTGCTGACAATTCCAAGGATTGTGCCATAAGTAAGGGATAAATAGGGCCTAGGGATACTGTTCATGATTTTTCCCAGCAAAAAACATATTCAACTAAATGGCCTGAATCATGGAAAGAATGAACACTGTGGGAAAAATGTATGTCTACAAATGCTTCATGGTTCCAAAAAAGGCCTATGTACATCTGTAATGCACATCATCTAATGAATATCCTTGTGATTTCAACCATCCAAAGAGCATCAATACAGTCTACCCATGAGAATGAAAACACAGCGGCTTTTCTCTGTGACTCAGCCAGAGATGGTAATGCTCATTTGAAAGCAGGATATGTGAACACGTTTAGTTTTTTTGTCTTAATGATACTATCTGCTGTTCTTAAGGTTTTGTAATCAGCTCTGTATGAACTAATTGTTCACTATAATACAGCCTTTCATTTATTTTTTTCTTAACATTTCACCGTAGCCAATAGGTTTTCTCTTCTATGGTATTACATATTTTGCTGTATTTTCTCATTATCTTTAAGTTCTTTCTCTTCATTGTCGAAGTTCTCATCACAATTTTCCCATGGCATAAGGAAATGAGGTAGATAAAAGGGTTCATTTAGAGAAAATGAACATACATTGTTGAAAGGTTTGAGCATTTTCATCATAATTGTATTTAAGTTGAAAGATGAAAAAGAAGAAAGGTTCCTTACTGCCAAGTTCAGTAAATTTTAGATGGCTCCTTTGTTAAGCAAGCCTTGAAACTCAGTCTTAAAAATGAGAGATGTATTTAGTTCTTGTCATAAGTAGTTTTTGTTGTTGATCTGAGTTGTTCCATTAGCCTCTAGAGTAGACTATGCTAATATTTATCACTTATTTAGAATTAATGAGTTAGTCTTTCTATCATTTAGATTAAAGTTATGGAATCATAGGAAATTGACCATGTCCTTGTCTTCCCAGTTTTCTCTTTTTTTTCCTCAGAATTGTTGCAGATTTACTTTTCTCCCATTTCCTTTGCATGGGAATATCCAAAAGGGAAAAAGTCAGGTAGTGCAGGGTAAAAAAGTCAGGTAGAGCGTATCAGCAATCACCGTGTCCCCGTGTGCCCATACAGTTTGCTTTCTCCTTTTGAATCCTTCAGAAAAATCCCAAAGGCATGGCATATAGATAATGTGCACCTCAAGCAACATCCATTAGAAGAGTCTAGAAAATCCATTTCATTCTGCCTGTCCAAGCAGACCAGGGACTGCTTTCTGCCCATTTTGGCTTAGAGAGAAGAGCTATGTTGTTCAGAATGGGAGCTGCTGTTCTTCCCAGGTGGGAACACAGAAGAGTATATGGATAAGGAGGTTTATTCTTTTCTGCAGCTCTGTGTATCTCCTCAGAAGCCAGGCAGTGTCCAGTCCATAATTGTTTTTGGAAATATACGTGTAATATAAATTCTAAAACAGATGCTCCTTTTTTATTTGAAACATTTTTGTGTGTGTCTTGAAACAGTTAAAAGAAATGGACATTATGATCCTGCAGTAAAAGGAGAGGAAAAAAAAGTCTATAAGCAGTGGAATGATTTCGTTATCAATTCATCTTTTCCTCCACAAATGTTCTGATTGCTCGAAATAACTAGCAAGTCCATCAGGCAGCGTACAGCTTAGACTGGTCACAGTTCTTAAAACAATGACAAATCCTTAATATAAATCATTTTTATCTATGAAAGTGTTCATGTGATGAACAGTTTCTTCATGGGACTTCCCGTTTCATCTTACTGTAAGTAATAGATATCTTTTTTGCCTCAGAGATGAGGAAGTGTCTTAAAAATGAACAGAAAAGACCTTACCAGATTGAAAATTCAGAAGAGCCCAATGTGCATTTTGGTTTTTAACAGTTAATTGAGTTTCATGTATCTATAATTTAAATAAGTATTGTCTCTCCCTTACATTGCTGCAGGATGCCTTTACCAGCAAAATTTTGGTTCTTTGCTCATTGCAGGAGCACGGAAATTAGTCAGTGCTGCGACTATCAATTCAGAGGAGGTTTTTGTTTTATCCTTTTTAATTTTAGGTGCTGAATTGATTTAAAAGCCCTTTAAGCTTCAAAGTTTCTCATGAATACTTTAGAAAGCCTATGAAATGTGTTTGAAATACTTTAAGGAGCTTTCCACTTATAAATCTAGCACATACTGAGTTACAGTTAATGGAGGAGCATGACAAAGCTATTTCCTGAGAAGACATGTAGTATCGTCCGTATAGCTGCAAATAATTTTATCCTGTCTTCATAACATCTTGACATTTTACATGTCCCCAAACCTCTCCAAATGCCTATTTTGCTACCCACTCAAAAACAGTAGGTAAACATTTACTATAATCCATTATAGGATTTCAGAAAGAATTATAAAATACAAATTTGTGAAGATTAACAGTGCTCTCAGATGAACTAAGAACACGATCTCCTGGATAGTTCTGACAAACAGGAAGAATTAGTATAGCTTCAAAAGATTTTTAATCTGCTTTTATGTACTTTTAACAGGAATAAAAATGTTTTTGCATAAACCGAGTCATTATGTTTACTTTTTCTAGAATATTTTTTAGATTAAAATTCCATTGAGATCAAATGAAGTCTCAGTGAATATTACATTGAAATACAACTTTCCTAACTTTTGGATATTACATTGGAACATAATGGATCAGAGTACATAATTACGGTGCAGCTGCCGGAGAGATCAGACGTTTATTGGTAATTTTATTTTTAATAAGAGATTAAATTCAGAGATTTTTATGTTATTTTCTAAATATTGTTTTTATTTTAAACTTGTAAAAATCCACACATTAATTTTTAAAACATCTAATAATTGTCCCATTATATTTTATATTTATGTTCTTTCTCAATGACATTGCTAGAGCTGTTGCTGCAAATTTGGAAATACAGCTGAGGCATGATATTTTAATCTGATAAAACATAAAAAATATTTTTGGTTAAAATGTCACTTATCAGTAAGCTGACTAAATTCATTACTGGGCTTTCCGTTTTTAAAAAGAAACGTTAGAAAGTCTGAAAAAGTTGCAGTTTATACTGAAGTTCAGATTCATCAGACTGATTAGTTTTCTCATTGAAAGAATTCCATATTATGAAGTGCTGCTGTAACTTCTGCTGACAGGAAAAGAAAAAGTTAACATCTGCCAATTATATTCCAAGGAAAGAGAAGATATTTTCACAGAATGAAAGTACTCATGTTCATAATGAACATGAATAATTTCTGTTGTTACACTAAGATGAAAGACTTCAGTGGTTCTGTATTCTGCTTGTGTGAAGCAGGATATGAAATAGCTGTGTTCTGAAATATCCAAAGTTTAAGGAATTGCTCAGCCTTATCTTAAATTGGTAAGACAATCTAACACTGGATTACAGATGTGAATTTTTCAAATGAATATCAGCAACTAAATTCCTTTGTTTTACAGAGAGTAATTGATTTTGTCAGATGCAGTCTTTTGAAAAATCAACATTTGAAACCTACAGTCAATTGGCATAACAGTGAAGTCCCTTTTGCATTGTACCATTCCCTTAATTCTAAATTTTGTGTAAGATCTTGCTCTTCAGCCTTCCTCTGTTATCATTGAAAAAATGGCTAATTCAGAGTGAACATGCTCCCTCTGTATTTGTTGTTCTCCATCCTAGCTGACAAGCATAGATTTCACTGCGTTCACCCTGCTTACTGCTACCGTGTTGTGGTTTCACACGTAACAGCAGCCGTGATGAACCTTTATTCTCAGCCAGCAATCGCCTTGTCGTTAGCTGAACTGAATAGTTCAGTTCCAGTTCTGTGTACTGGACCCAGAACAAAACTTAGATTTAAGTTCTGATTCTAAAAAAAGATTCAGATTTATTTTATGATTAGTCAAAGTCTTCTCCAGATGAGTATCTGTACCCATTCTTTCAAAGAGACAAGCAAAGCTCTTGCAAGGTGATCACTTTACATTTATGGTTATTTGACAAAATGCAGGAAAGACCCTCCAACTTCAACAGCTGCATCCTCTTCCTCGGGCATCCTCAAGCTGTCACAGCTGTGTTATCGGGCATGAGAGGGGGAAAGCCAATTCTGTTGTTCTGTGTCTAAACTAAAATCCAGCGGATGAAGCCTTCTAGGGAGCTGAAGTGAAAGGATGCCTGACTGAGGTTAAATGGGTACAAGGCTGTTAGTTGCTCAGTCTGGGTCAGTGCTCTGCATGACCAGAAGCAGAAGTCAGCAGATCTAAACTCCAGGGGGCACCTACTGAGTTTTGGCATCTGTGGTGGACAAAGAGTTTTGGAGATGAAGCGAGGCAGGGACAGACAGGGCACTGGGAACAGGGAAATGCAAGCAGCAGAAAAGTGACAATTGGGATTTCTCAGAATGGTAATTCTGATTATGCTGAAAGCTCTCTACACTTAAATCTCTCCAGAATATGGATGTAGACTGTTCTTGGGGATGTTCCCAAATGCCCCTAGGATATACCTCAGAATTGCTCTTCCTCCAGGTCATAGAGAAACTAGCTTTTCATGTTAAAGATTGTATAAATACTGGCCAGTGTTTATGGTAGGCAAAGTGAATCTATTAATGGACTACCTTCTCTTTACTACCCTACCATATCTGTATGTTTTTAGATGTTGTGATGTTGTCTCTAGTTCATGGAGCCACATTTCCAATAACGAGTGAAAAAGTATTGTTGGTGCCTATTTCAGTTTGCATATAACCTTCTGCAGCAGTAGTGCTTTTAGATGGTAATGAATGCAGACACTGTTTTAAAAAATACTCTGGGGAAAGCCTGTGAATTGTATATATAAAAAAAAACCCTCATCTGCCTTGTTTTAAAAACAGAATTTTTGAATTCTTTAAATTTTGAACTTGTTGGTTCCTGGAGTTACTTACAATTGAATTCCACAGTGGTTTAGAATCATCAGTAAGGAGAAGAGTGTGAAGCTGAACAAATCTCTTGCCATCTGGAATCTAACTGAAACACCTGATGGTTCCATTCTAAGTCCCCTCAGGAAGCTTACAATTATATAAAATGTTTAATCAAAGCTGTTATGCCAAGTATATCTGTGTAACTGACATCACCATAGAAGAAGCAAATCTAAATGGCTCTACATGAACTGTTCCTATCACTAGAATTTTTAAAAGACAGGAAGACGAGATAATCACAAATTTACTTCCTTTATCAGTGAGCTATTAAAATCACTCTTTTCGAAAACAGTATCCTTCAGCCACTCTATGCTATTATTGTCAATTCTCTTCATTATAGAAGTAATCTTCTGATATTTAACTATTTCTTTATGTCCATAGATTTATGATTGTTTCATGAAGGCTGAATGTTTATTCAGTTGCTTATACACATTCCAATTCCTTATTTTAACAGTTCATCATGTTAAGCTGACTTAATCCAACTGGCCTTAAGTACATATTTATGTTTTTTTGCTTTGTTTTCTTTTTAATTTCCGTTCTTAAATGAGAAAACTGAAGCATTAGAAGCATTGGTTAAGAAATGAACACTTACTAAGCAATTTTGGTATGAAATCTATTTTTTCATAGCAAAGTGTTAATTTGACTGTTAGAAGTGGTTGTATTGTGTTTTTTTTGAGGAAAAATCCAACTTTTTGAGAAAGGTCTATGTAAAATCCATTTTTAAAAATATATCTTTAAATACGCTGTGGGAATTTATTTCCATGTAAGGTGATTTTGCACTTATAAAATTGTTAGAATATAGGCTTCTTGAATTTTGGTAGGAGCCATTTTTTCACAACAACCTCAAAAAGTAATTAAAAGTAAGTGACATTTTGAATAGAGTTAGTTTGGAAATAGCATGCAGAAGCAAATGTTTCATTAAAATTGTTTTAAAATGGTTTGCAAGAATCAACTTCAAAATATTTTTTATTGGATAGAATCTGAAAGTACTGGAAATCATACATGCTCATCAGCATAGTTAAATTTCAGCTAACCTATTCAAAGAACATATTTATACAGCTTGCATAAATGTTTTTATGCAAATTTAAAATGGTGTTATTTCTTGAATATTACATAAGGTGGGGGTGTTATGTCATCAGCTGACTCTTTGACCTTATATCAACCCAGTGATGGGTAACATGTGGGCTTGAGAATTTTCAGTTCAGGAAAACTGTATCTCTCACCTTTTATGTTATATGCATTAGCAATGGTTTTAATATATGAGCAAGGAATTCACTTCTCATGTTCCCAAACTTAAGCTATAGATACTTAAGGCTAAAGCTTACTTTATGCTAACAATAATAATAGTCCATTTTGGCTGTTTGATGAATATCATGCCATACTTAAAACTATTTTGAAATGGAAAACTTGTTAGAAATAAATTCTTGATTCCAAAATTCCTGTAGATAAGGAGGAGGCCCAAAGACTTGTCTTACTTCTGAATCTTTTGACTTGTAGTTACAAAAATGTGGTTATAATTGTTAACGTTAGGCATTCAAATTTGCCTCTATATATGTATAATTCCCACAAAATGATAGAAAAGATGACTGGAAGGGAACTCTGGAGGTCATCTAGTGCAACCTTCTTCCTGAAGGTTGCCTGTCTTGTATGGCATCAGCCATGGCTTTGTCTAGCTATAACCATTTAACTATTCTGTGATTCTGTGTGCCTGCTGCTATTAGGAAGAGTTTGGCCCCTATCAGACATGTAGTAACCTCCAAAACGTAGCTTCAGTAAGTCTCCTCTTTTCCCTTAGAGATGTTGGAGGGAATGGCAGACATTGCTGAAATCCTTTCTCTCCTCAAAATAGCTGTGGAGACAAAGCACCGTGACTTTTACCATCCCTTGTAGGCAGGCAGAGGAAGAATCAGTTCAGAACGAGGAAAAGAAGATGCAGCAGTAACTCTTGTATTGTGGAATATTCCTCTTCTGTCTGGTAAAATTCAGCTGTCCCAGGGAGCAAGGGAATGTTCACCTTCATCCAGAGACATTTTGGTTCAGAGGAGGAGGACCATGGTAAGATCCCACCAGAAGGTGTGATGGGTGGAATATACTGTTTGTGCTTATTCTGAACAAGAAATTGACTTTAACTTTCTCAACCCTTGCAACTCCACAAGATACTGCATTTGCATAATTAGAGCCATACTTAAATTCCACCTGCTGCCTTTCTTTTTTAATAAGCAGGCCGAAATTTTCTTAAAGTTGTTTTAATAGCAGGTTTATACTACTGGTTTAAGTACTGCTTATGTTTCACTTGCTATGAATTCTAAAGACAGACTAACAACTTTCAGGTTGATTGTAGAAGGTAAATTTGTTAAATCTGTAATATAAAGGAAACACACTGCTTTAATGGTCTTTCAATTAAACATATATATATATATATATGGAAGATTTAGATTAATATTTACTTGTCATAAATGTGTATTTGAGAGTTCCTGATAATAACAGGAACCTTATGGAGCTCTCCATTTGTTACCAGCTAGAATTTGAAACAGCAGTACACGAGAGGAAACTCAGTAGTTTTTTAGTGCATATTTGGGCATGAAAAGTAAAATATCTCTAGGAATTTGAGTGGTTATCACTTTTTTTTTTTAAAAAAAAAGTAAGATTTGATCCCCATGCCAGTAAATAACCATTAAATCTTGCAGAAATTCTGTCATTTCTCCTTTGTGTCTCTGTATCCTTTCAGTCTCTCCAGAGACTTCCAAAGTGGTCCATTTTTCTTCTTGAGATGCTACCAGCTCCAAGAGAAAATCTCAGGGACTTGAGTACAGACAGAAACTATCCCCGGGATAGTTTCATTCATTTTAGTAGCTCTTCTCATTTTCCCTACTGTGATTTCAGATTTTGTGAGCATGCTGGTAAATTAGAACATGAAATTTATTTTTTGGATAAATATAATCTTGCAGTAATCTGACACATTTACTGCCATTTTAAAGTCTTTTTGTTGTTGTTGTTTTTTGTTTTTTAAGACTAATTGTCATGTATGTATGAGAGGGAAAAGAGAAGTCTATTTGCGATTCCAAATCAAATAAAATGCCTGAGACTCTGTTGCACAGTATTACCTAAAAAAAAAAAAAAAAAAAAAGAAATGAAGAAAAGGGTGGAAAATTCAAGACTGAGGCCAATCCATTTTCCAAGTCTTTTTCTTTTTTACTTCTAGCTCCTCTCTTTAATAAAGTTTTGATAACTTCTTTTCTGTTAATTGGTAGTTAGTTTTATTTGCATAATATTAGAAATGCATTATGTGATCGTTACACTAATTTCACATCTATAGCTACTTCAACACACATTACTTTTTCCTTTATTTAGGAATATTAATCCTTCCCTTTTTACCTCTACCAAATGCATTAGGTTTCTTAAATTCTATTCAATTTGCTAGTTTTGTCATATTCTTTGGCAGTCCTCTGTATAAAACATGCTGTCATTTAAATTATGAATGCTTCTGCTGCTTATTTGCAGCACTTACTCTTTTGAGTTTTGCAGGGTACACCTACGTGTGAATTAAACTCAATCTTATTTAGCAAGATCAAAGAGAAGGCAAGGCTGTATTTGGAACCAAGATTGGCTTCATCCTCTAATGCTGCCCACACCCAGGTTTGAACAGCTGAATTGTTCCTTCTAAAATAAGGTCAAACTCATTTTCCAAGCCATGTGATGAAACTTCCTGTCTGCTAAAGAGTGGGGTTATGATGCCAATTAAAAGAAGTAAGAAATTGTTTTATTTCATAGAAATGTTTTTAGAAAATAACATGAAGCAAACTAAGAGTCTCTCAGACAGGCTTTCATATCTACCCTAATCGTGCCCATCAGTGGTAGCAGGAGTTGATTCAGTATTTTAAGCTGGCTAAATTCAGTTCCGCAATGGCATATAATTGAACTCATAGGACTGATTCAGGTTTTTAGACCCTTAAACCTTCTGATCCTGTGAAATGGTCATCTACCGATCTGAATAGTAATTAGCACACAAGGCCATTTGTTTCAAGAGATTGTAGGAACTTTAAAGAGCTGCTCCTACCTGAGGAAGCAGTTGTTAATTGTGGTTTTCTTTATTTGGCTAGTATAATAGCACTTGAAAATTAGAGTTTAATTAAGAGGATTGTCCAGTCATTCACTTTGAATCCTGATAAGAAAGTGAATTCACTTAAACATTTCTTGAAATAATGGTAATGGAGTAAATTAAGAGATGATAAATTGCTTTAGGTAGAATACTGTACTAGTTTAGTGTAACTCGGCCACTTCTTACTGAACTCTTCATACCTCATTTTGGATCATTAGAAAATCAAATGTTCAAAATAAAGCAGCTCCTGACTTGCATATTAGTAAATCAGAGGTTCTTCAATCTTGTGGATTTGGACTGTTGATTGTCAAACATGGATGGTTTAAAGTCTTAAGGCAGTTTTATTTTTTGCCTACATCAGCAGATGTGTGTTTTTTCCCAGTGAAAATCCTGCGTTTTCATGGTTGCATCTTCTTTTCATGGCAATGCATAGTTTCTGAAATATTTTGCTGTTTTTATAGGGCATCACTGAATGAAAGAGTTTGAGAACAAATGATATAGTAATATTATTATATTATAGTAATATAGTATAATATTATAGTAATATAGTAAATATTGCCAGAAAGGAAATGCCTTTCTAAGAAAGCCTATAAGTTTCTTTTACTATAATTCTTTTAGTACAATGAAGTATTGTTAATCTTTGTTAATCTGTGGAAAGATTTTAAGTAAAATATTCTCACACTTTAAAATAGAAATCCTTGAAAATACAGTCTATACTGAGGATTTTGTAAAGGAAAACATCTGAAGTAGTTATCATGTTCAAAAATACCACCCCTAAGGCCAAATACTCTTAGAAACTATCTGATATTTTTTTTTTCTCTCCTTTAAGGATTAAGAGATTTTGAACTGCATGAAAGAATTGTATTTCAGGCCATCTGCCCCTATTGCTTCTCTGATTTTCCTTGGCTATCTGGTCTTGTATCAATCCACTAGTAATTAGGATTCTAAAATTGATTTGTCTCCTGGTTTCAGCAGTTAGAATTTATCTAAAAATGATATAGTTTCTTCAAGGATGCTCATAAATCTTCTTATAACATGAAACAAAACAGACTGAACTTTAGGGTTAGCCCATTGAGTTCCTGAGGTCCTTCTGCGTTGGCTTTGCTGCTGTCCAGTCTGACTTTTTCTTAATCTTTTATGAAGAAATACATGTGGAACTTCTCTGGCAGAAGCATCTTTGTCAGTAATATTTGAGTACTGAAAATTGCACAGGTAGAGCTGCAGATTCTGAAAAGCTGTTTAAGATGCCACTTGAGATGGCCAGTGAAACTGAGGCCATTGAGAGAGAAATGAAGGAACCCCTAACTCCCTAACTGGGTATTATTGTAAACTGTGCCCATGCTACGATAATCTGCCCTCTTAGACTGAATGTGAGTTTCGGGCTGATGAATATGAAACCTGCTCATGTTTTATCATCATGTTTTAACATCATGTTGTTTGGCATGGTAACATGTGCCGCATGTGCTTTAGGAGAAATGTTCTTCTCCTCAGCAAAACCGCATGGGACACGTGTTGCTCTATTGCCACAGTACGATTTCCATTTTGCATGTGGCTTGAAACACAGGTGCCGAGTGTGCTGGTGTCGGCAGAAAATCTACTGCTTAGTTCAGTGGTTCCTAATCTTTGCTTGAGAAAATTCTCAAATTTCTACTGTTCACTGAAAATCAGTATCTAATATTATATTAGTAAATGTAGCATTTTATAGTGTTTGAGTTTGCCAGAGGCCTGCTTGCTTACTGTGTGTCATTCAAATTTAGGCAGTAAAGGAGAGGAATTTTAGAGGTATTGGAATCATAAATTTAGAGTTATGAATATACTTCTGTCCAAGTTCTGCTTTGCCAGTTTGGTTTTGGTTTCTGGCTTTTGCTCCTCATCTCCAGGCACTTTTTTTGTTGTTGTTTTTTTTGTGAATAAATATTGTTCCTTTAAAAATGTTTTTGCATATCACACTACAGGATGTATAAATGTTTCTAATTCCACTTGAAGTTCAGATTATTTTCACGCAGATGCTGCCGACTCACCAGTTTTACCAAAACCATACTATGTTAATCTTACTCCTTTTGGCAATGGAGTGGCCAAAAAGTTAATAAAACATTAACTGGCCACAGATGCAAAAGGGCTATTATTAAGCTTTATTATTACAGTATCTGCAACCGTAGTTTTTTTAACTGCATTAATAATTAAAAAGGGACTCTTTGCTGAAGTTGTAAATTAATTTTTATGTATTTTCTTTTAAAGAAATATAGAAGGGGTAAATAAATATAGAAGGGGTAATAGAAAGATGTAAGTTAAGGTTTATTTCCTGTGCTGGTAAAATTGTGTAATTCATTAATTATGGTAATAATGGCCTAGAAGCTGGTGATTTGTTCATAATTTTAATACTTATTGACTGTTTTCTCAAAACGATCAAGAGAGCAGTAAGCATTCATGAGGTGTGTGATTTAAGAGAGAAATGAGTCTGTCAGTGAACAGTTGCTGAGAGGATATTCCATGTTTGGGGTTGCAGCACAACAGAGAATAGGAAGAAGCAACTGAAAAATAAACCCTGAAATGACTTTCAGGCCTGTCTGCCATGTAGTTGATCATTTGGGGCTATGAATATTATTTTGCAATTCCAGTATTTAGCATATTATATAGAAAAGAAAAATCAAACTATCATCTGTTCTTCAAAAACTGTCAATTTAAACTAAAACTAATCAAATCTTTCATAAATTCTTTCATAAAGTGATTGCTCATGCTGTCTGATCGCAGGGGAGGCTTCCTTATTGCCTGAACGTTTGGAACTAATTTCAGTAGTACTAAACTAAAGAATGGACAAAGAAACACTCCCACTGAAACTATTCTCAGAACAGCAGTCTAAAGCATTAATGAAAATGAAGTACTCTTTTAGAGTTTTTCTTTACTTAAGACAGTTCAAACATACTTGATCTATTTTAATTTTTTTCACTAATGCATAAATCTGTTTTGAAATACTGTGTTTGGAAAATAGCCCTGAGAGTTAAATCTCTCAGATAGTTATCTTGTTTCTAAGTGCTACACACATTTGTTACCTGGGAAGACAAAAAAAAAAAAAATAAAGAAAAGAAAAGGTGGAATTTACTTTTGAAAGTGTGTTTTATAGACCTTAGCTGAGCTGTGCATTCATTGATCAGCTCTGTTCAGTCAATAGATGTCTTTTATGCATTAGAGAGGAGAGTAGGGGGAATTTCAAGGGGCATCATTATGTTTTCCCACCCCTGAAAGTATTGGGATGATGCTGCAAGGTTTATATCCATCTACATTGCTTCAGGAACACCCGCACTGTCTTATTCCAGTTACAAGGAATGGAGTTTATTTCCACTGCAATTTTTGCTGTTCTCTCCTGTGACTGCAACATAGTGTATGAAGTTGTGGGCTATACAGCTGGTGTACGGGTAGCAGTCTAGCCTGGCATTTCTTAAGGAACAGAATAAATTCTATAGTGTGTGGTCTGGGCTAAGGGTTGTGCTAATGTGATTATGTTTCTAGCAGAACATGGTGTAGCTATTCTAAAGTTAAGTTTCAAAGATAAGCTGTATGCTCCTACGTTGCAGTGCAGTCACCATTATCTCTAGTAATGGCTGCTCCATACCCGTGCCATGTTTCATGCCATGCCATATATTAGCTGTATGTTGCATACAATTCTACACGTCAGCCTAATAGCTCTGTCTGGGTGTCATTACCTACTGCTAGGCTATACCAGCTACAAAGCCATTTACTTCTTAATTTAATGGATATAAAGTTACAAATTTAGTTGAGGATATGTGTTTTTTTCCTACTTTGAACAAAGTGTTCCATTACTAGAGTTTAACAAGATTTACATAACGGGCAATCTAGAAATTGATGCTATTTGAAGAAAATTCAAACTGTTAGTGACTGTTCTTCCACTTACAAATTTATTTTGAGGATATCTCACTTGTAGCCACTGCTTAGGAAGAGGTTCACTACTCAGAATAATTCTTTTCAGCAGTGGTTATCTGCCACTTACATTTTTGTCTCCTGCTATCCTGAGCTATCTAGGGATAAGTGAGAAATAACAAATTAGTTGGTGTAAGCATTTTGGTGACTATGCAAAGCGCAAGACTATAATGTTTGGCTTATCCATCACTGCTTTGGTCCCACAGATGGCTGATATTCTCTGAATAAGCATTAATAGCTGTCATCTCTGGGTGACATGGTCAGGCTAGAAAAAGGTTGTATTTCGGACAGCTTCATTATTTTATAGGCTAGAAATCAGGTGCACTCAAGGAGTGCTTTAAGAGTGACATGGAAGACTGAATATTATCCTAACACGAATTTGCTGTAGCTCGTATCTACACTAACGATAAAATCTTGTAGACTTGATGATGAGTTCCAAGTTCAGTGTCCTAAAGCACATACTTAAGATGGCCCAGTGGAATAGAAATGTCCAAGTTATAGGTAGGTTGGGCACAAGAAAATGGAAAAGTTTCAGTAAAAAGAGCTTTACTTAAGAAAATAAAATCTTTTTTTTTCTGAGGATGGCTGCTGCTAACGTGCTCACGGTGCTTGGTCTGCCTTCAGTAAGCGTAGAGTGCACTGTTGGCCTCTCCCCTGCTTGTTGCTTTAGGGGGAATACAAATGAATCTTCCTGCACTTGACTGCCAGCAGGGAAAGGAAGGAAGGAAGCTCATTTCCTAGTCAAATTAACTGGGTCTAGAATCAATAAAGAATCTAAAATTTCTGATTCATCAGAGTTTCTCAAGGGCAATAGTGATGTCCTTATGCATCTAATTTGAAGTAGAGGGAAATATGATTGTTGCTGCTGATTACTGGCACAAAATAGTGGAAGGCATGAAGTGGATGATGTATATAAGTGAGATCACTTGAACAGGAATTGTAATTACTCATTTTTATAAGCAAGAGAAATAGTTCTTTCAAAAAAAAAGTGTCCTCAGGATACGCTGGTGTCTCTCCTCTTTGTTAAGGTGGTATAAGAAAAGATTTAATATTTTTGCCTGTAACTGCAATATTGTCTCCTTTCAGTATCCAGAATATAAATACAGTACAGTCAGGTGGTAGAGAAGGATGCTAACATAATAGATTTTTATGCAGGATTCAATGTGAAAATTCATAATATATGTAAAATAGAATTCTTTCTTTAAGTTTACATTTTGATAGTTTATAAGCCTCTTAGTGGAGATTTAGTCATGGGCACGGTTAAATTTAAAAAAAATTTTTTTACTAAGAATGATCCATGACGCATGGCCCTTCCCATCACAGCTGGGATTGGCAGAATCTATGTCAATAAACAATGATAATTATTTTTCTGTAAATGCCTTTAAATATGCTTTATGCATTACTGAAGCATTGTTACTAGAATTTGAATCTTTTTACTAGAGACTAATCTTTACTAGTCTTTTTACTTTTTATAGGTGTTTTGTTACTTTTGTTATATACTGTTCCTTGAGAGCTTAGGTACATGTGCATATATTAGAATGTTAAACAGCATCAGGCCTAAAGGACCATGAATCATAGTGAAATTATTAGTTGATTTATCTTCATACATATATACATAATACTATGCACCAGTGTTTTTATTAATGAATCACATTCTTAGTAGTTGACCTTTTGGCCTTCTGGCTTCTCTTTTGCCTTCTTCACCTTGTACCACATACTTGGCTTTCATTTTAAGTGTACAGAGGTACAAATAGATTAGGTGTCTGTACAATTATAAGAGCCTGAAGGAGTTTTTTAATTGAAAAAAAATGTCCAACTTATTGAAACAAAATCTCTCTGAAGGTTAGAATGTTTAGGGAGAGCACAGGGTATATAATTTCGTTAAAACAGCAAAGCATGTAGCTGTTTGAATTTGAACAATCATAAGAATTTATCCACAACTCAAACTTTTCCACAAAATTGAGTTAACAAACGAGCAAGTCAGCCTGTTTATGGAAAATTAGTAAAGAAGAAGTAAAGACCCATATACCAAAACAGCATTTGTTTTCTAGTTATTCCTTTTTCTGCATTTGCTTATGATAAAATTTGGATTTGGTCCTAAAAGTAAAGAGGTGTAGTACCCTAGTTCTTCTACCTATAGTCAGTAGACTAAGCTCTGTAAATGAGGTCCTGTAACTAGTCTTTCTTCGAGAAGGGACTTTCTAAATATCTCTAATCCTGTTTTCCTTGTTGACCCTTTTATTTGTAATTTTCTCTACAGAATTCAGCCCATGACATCTGTGAAAATCTAATTCTACCTATGCATTATTTATGTGTTTTTAATGTATGTGTGCACTTGATTGCATGATTATTGTTGTTTTCTCGTTTATTTAAAAGGTATGAGAAATCCAGGCTTTTATAAAGCCTTAATTTCATGAATAAACTACATCCACAAACTGAAATAATTATCATCAAAGGTTATAGCTATCATTTTTTCTTAGTTGCATATGGGTATGTGACTTAAAATGGCTCAATAATTTAAAGTGAAAAAGTAAACCTCAAAGATTGTAAAATATTGCTATGTACCCTGCACATACAACTTTGAAGTCATGGTCTGTAGCGTACTTCATATCATCTGGCCTTAAAAATTCCCTTAGGCTTTCTGTACCCTGAAATTTTTAATTGAAAAATTCTTTAAGCTTTAAAACCTTCAGAACTTCAGAAAGTACAAAACTTTAGAATTCTTCAGGTTATTTCTTGAAGGGTCATTATTGGGAAATGGTTGCTTCCTATCTACAAAACCATAATTATCTGTCACAAGTAGCAAACTTTACACCATGTATAGTACCCCATGCATGAATTTCTCATCATGGAATTTCTCTTGATAAAAGTTATGCTAGTAGGCAGACAAATGAATGAATTATATACCCCAAAGGAAAAGCAGTTTCCTTTTGAATATTTATTGATGCTGAATATATTTTATTGGAATACACTCATTCATATTATTTGGATGAGCTGTCAATGAATAAAAGAAATGAACTACCATGTATAACATTCAAAATACTTCCAACTGGCACTGAATTCAGCATCAGTTATTTTCTGTTTTTTAAATAGATGTTTAGGAAGATAAACATAAATATATATGTTTATGTTTCTCTATAAACATTAAAAAGAGGTACTTTGCTCATCTTTCTCTATCAGTAAAAAACATTTTTAACAGTACAGAACTGATTTCATAGAACCAGTGGTACAATAGACAGATACTGTAAACAGGAGAGCAGAAAAAAAAAAAGGAAATTTTGTGGATAACTAGAAGAAGGATATTTTGAACTTTCTTCTGACACAAATTTATGATGTAAAAATACAAGATTAGAGGCAAATAATCTAATGGTCAAGATTAGAGACGTACGTAATGTTTGACAGAAACAATGCTATGTGAGAGGCTGTCCACATGTATGTGCTGTTCCTTAATTTTGTATTTACTAAGACAAAATATTGGGTTGTAAAATTCTTCAAGATAAATATTTTAATAACCTATTAGGGACACTCCTTTACCTCCTGACCTTCCCTGTGTTCTATACTGGTAATGGAGACAAGGTTAATCTACTCCCTTCCTCTCCCCAAAGCTAACCTATGTGGTTTGTAAATTTTGGTGAATTGCCAGCAGCCTGACAAATGGGAAGGAGCTCACTGCTTCAGTGCTCATCTCGGGCATGAATCTCCATGAGAAAGCTGTCAAGAAAACTCTTCCTTCTCTCCCACATCCTAACTCTCTCTCACATTAATGCCTAACTCTTACATTAATGCCTACATCACTTCATCTTACATCCTAACTCTTCATCTACTACTTCATCCTACTTCATCATCTTACATCCTAACTCTTACGTTAATGCCTGCAGCACTTCGGATACATCCGAATGGTATAGGCATTAACGTCTGTGCAATGGAAGTGCAAAGACTGCTAAGGGTGGCCCCAGTGCTGGCTGCCTTCTCCAGTACGAACCTGTGAGCCTGGCCTGGCCACATTGGCTTTTGACTTGAGCTCGCAGCCTTTGAGCAGAAGGTGAGCAGGCCATGGAGAGGGTGGCTTAGAGCTTGGGCAGGGTGGCCTCTGAGTGCAGTGAACACTGGGGCTGGTGCTGATGTAGCCCATGCAACAGAGAAAAGTTTAGTCTGGAGAAGAGAAGGCTAAGAAGGGATCTTATCAATATGCTTAAATATGACTGATGGAAGAGTTTAAAAAAGATAAAGACAGACTCTCCTCAGTGATGCCCAATGACAGGACAAGAGGCAATGCACTTAACTGAAACATAAGAAATTCCATTTACAGAATTTGTAATGGGCAAAGTGTTTGGCCATCCTCACAGAAAAATCCTGTTAGCTGTGAGGATGCCTGAACACTGGAAGAAGTTGCCCAGGTACCTTGTGGAGTGACCATCCTTGGAAATACTTAAACCCAAACTGGAGAAGCCAGCTGAAAGTGACTCTTCTTTCAGCAAGGGGGTTGGGCCAGATGATTTCAGAGGTCCCTTCTAACCTTAGCAGTTCAGTAAGTTTTACTGAAGTCTTGCAGGAATATTAAGCTAAACTGTAAGTTTGCACAACATTAAGGTTAAACAATTCTGGATGATGCAGGCATGCCCATTTTCTAAGATTCAGCCCTTCAGTTTGCTAAATGTAACACTTTGCGCATTACCAGCAAATGCTTGAGAGGTACCTCTGCAGGCCATGTGGACTGTAAGTGCTGTTTATTAGAGAAAATGTCAAATAAGGGCTCTTTTGGCATAGTTTGTATGTTTATTAAAAGACTCAGTCTATGCATCAACAGAAATGTATGAGCTTTCTCAGCTGGGTTATTCTGTCATGTATTGATCAGATTTAATGGTGCTGTTTGTTTTCATTTTTTTCTTCTACATAAACAGCTTGAAAGAGAATTTAAATGCCAAATTCTCCCTTAAATAGTCATTTCCCACTGGGCAAGTAATTTGTAATGATTAAGTTATTTAGTTCATTTACAGAATGGTTTGCAAGCATTAAAGTATACTTTTAATTCTTGTTCTGTAACTTCCTTGAGAAGAGTTTAGTGCAAGGGTTTTGTGAGAAACAGAAATTGATTTAAGTGAGAGTTTAATGTCCTCCTATCCCTTAACAGTTATGGGCTAGATTATTTGTTTCACAAAGTGTGACAGTATTTCTTAATAAGATTTAATGGAACACTTCAACTCATTAAAACACATCATCAAATCTAAGCTACTGTACATAATTTTAAACTGAACAAATATAAAGCACTTTATCACAGCAAGGTCAAATCACCAAATTGCTCTCTGTTGAATTGGTATTAGATAATCAAGCTAAATAAATCCTCAAGTTAATACTAAAAATGGTCTATATATGTATTTCAAGTGAGTCAACAGAGGTGGCTAAATGTTTGGTTTACAGATCCTAACTAAAGAATTTTCTTGGAGTTTTTTTTTTTTTTTTTGCTATAAAATGTGAATAAGTAGGTGCTTTAATACTGACTGAAGGCTGTGCTGTAACATCAGCACTACATTCTTAAAGGTAATCATTAAAAAAAAATCCAACAAATAAACCTACAGGGAGATTAAACCTTCCTACCATCCCATATTTGCTCTATAAGGAAGATGCAGATTTTAATTGGAAACTTATGGAAAAATAAAAGCTTGACAATTTTCTTTGAATGCCATGGTCCAAATATGAACCAAAATGCTTCTTTTGCCTTCTTGTGCCCTCTGTTATTTTCCAGTTTCTAAAGCTCTTTAAAATGTCTTATGTTTTCTTTCTATATCATTTGATGAAGAACAGAGAAAAGCTATATAAAAATAGAATCCTATCATTGCACTCCACCTAAAGTACAGTTTTAATTCACATAGCTGTTTTAAATTTTATTGGCTTTTCATTGTACAGTGTTGCCATCATCCAGGCAAATGTGGCCTTTATGTTCTCAGTGTCATATCCCTTTCACCTACTTGTTTTTATGTGATCAGCTTATGTGTGTTAGACATCTCCCTCCTCTGCCCCGATCTTGACAACAGAGTTTCAACTTCTGATTTGTCTGTTAGCAAACTCCATTTTCCATGCATGCCTCGGCTTGAAGGGTTTGAATCCAGGGATAGGGAGTACGGAGATAGCTACATGGAGCCCACTGAACACGGGAGAACTTCAGGTCTACTCACTGCGCACTAATGCTGATTTCTAGAACAGAACTGTGCACAAAGAGCCAGGTTTTCTAGTTTGCTGCTTCTCATCATCCAAATGTTTCTTAATATTTTTTCTATGCTATCAATAAATGAGATCATAATTAAAATTTGAGCAGGTTTAGATTGCCTTTAGATTTTCATATGTAATCTCTTAATCCTGCACTAATATTAGACTTTGGTCTTTTCATCAGGTCTTCTGTTTAACATGGCTGTGCTATTCCTTAATTTACTGAAAGGTTAGCTTTGGTAAACTAACCTGTGAATGCTTCACAGCAGTCAGATGATTTCCTTTGCAGTTTGTCTTTCACCTGATTTATTGCTTGCCCAGAGAGCCTAATTAAATCTAATGGACTGCTGGTATGCATCTATTGGAATATTGACATTTCATCACCAATTAGACTGTATTCCTTATCTCATTATGCTATTAGTTGGCTTTTTATCGCTTTACCTTATAGGATTAGGTACTATTTTTTCCTGTTTTTCTACAGATTTTTTTTTAATCAAGGTATTGAGGAAAATTAGTTGTCTGGAAAATAGAAGCTTGGTTTGTCAGCAGATAAGCAATGCTGTAGCTCCCAGAGGGACTGGAAATTCAAAATTTGCCCTCTGGAATCATAACAGTGTTAGGTGGATTTATGGTTTACAGGATGATAATGGAAGAAACTCTACAAGGTTCCTTTCCCATGAACAACTGCATAGGCTCCAGGAGGCAGTGAATACCGTCTTCCACTTAGCGGCTTTGGAGACCTTCAAGTTAGCAAAGCATCTTAAAGTTCTGCTCTAGAAAGGGACACTGTATACTATTTTTTTTTCTAAACAATGCAGCTGCTGCCTAATACACATACTATAAAGAAATGTACATGTTATTATCATAATCCCCAAAGATTATGGACAGCAGGCACCTGTTTCCAGTTTATCAAGGGAACCCTATATTGTATTAAATAGATAATAAAAGTCCGTTGAATCCAGCAGCTCTTCTGAGGCAGTCTCATCTTGTCTACTATAAGAATGAGGTCTGAACCCTGAATTAGTTTCTCCACTCTGGGTTTGGATTGCTGTTCTCATCTGATTTCAAAATAATTTGCAGCCCTTCCTTGTCCTGGAATGGCACACGGTGTTGTTGGCTGAGAACACGGTGTTCCCTGCACCCTGCGTGCAGCCACGTATGTTTCTTGGAACTGCAGAACAAACTCTCAGAAATGCCAAGCGGGTAGGGCTTTTTCTTTGTATTTTCCAAACAGAATGCAGCCTTATAAATATTATTTTATGTGTAGCTGACCAGCCTCTCTCCTGCCAGGAAGGCATGAAAGAATGTATGTTGCATCTGTTTGTCCTTAAGCTGGCGCACTATATTCTTCTGCAGAGGCTGAGAAGAGGAAGGAAAGGACAGATTGCTTCTGCCTGGTGTGGTCACTGGTTATACTCGGGGCAGAAAAAGTCCCTGAAGCTGCAAGGTGTGAAAGTCTAAGCCAAAACTGGGAGCCCACAGCTCAAGCAATTCAAATAAAGCCCTTTTTTTTTGCCTTTTCTACTTTTTTTTCCACCTCCAGAACCCTTTGAGAAGTAACTATAAGGAAAATATATAGCTGTATCAACCCCAAAACTATAGCTTATTTGAGAGTGCCCTCATTGGTGGGACTGGAAGGCAATTCCTGCTTTACTGATTTTGTTCCGGTGTATCACAAGCAGTCCCATTTAATCCTGCTTATAAATATATCTAAATGCAAGGTCTTGTTTTTCTGCTTGTTAAAAAGCTTCCTCAGATTTTCATCCTAAAATTTATTCATAATTGGTTTTATCTATTTCTTTTTTGTACCAGCACTGTCCTTTCTGAGTTATTACTACAAATATTAAACAAGATGGGTCTCAAGAACAGTTCTGAAAGGAAACCACTTATCACTTTGCTCTAGCTCAACAATTTCCACCCACTTTCACCTCCCATTTAGTTAATCATGTACCCACCTTTGTATTCTGGTATCAGTCGTTTTCTTGCCCAACTTTGCTCGTCATTGCTGCAAAAGTTCCATCATGCTTTTCAAATGACTGACAAGTTGTACTGATGTCTTAGTAAAATATTTATTGCTCAAAATTTATCCTTTCCTGCAGCTGCAAATTCTATTCCTATCAAAGAATTTTTAACATACCCATCACCAAAGTCTGAGAATCCCATGGAAAGCAGAAAGAATATATATAATGATTGTATATGTAAGGACTGCTGCATTTCAATAGTGAGGGCTATTTTATGTATTTAATTTTACAAAGTACTTAAGGATTCTTTATGCTTAAATGCATAAGGAATGTAAGGCATTATTATTCTTACTAAATCTTGTGTAAAGCAGAGAAAAACTGAAATTTTGGAATATTTAGAGTAGCTTTATGTAATGCTTGTTTATACCAAGCCACACCTCGTAAACTATCACAGTTAAAGTAGTTAATAGAAAGAACACTTTAGTAATAGTATGAAGGGAAAATGAATAGAGTTTAAAATTTTAAGTCTGTGTTGTATTTTTAAAGTCCACAGCAAAACTGGTTAATATCATTTTGCAGCACGAAGAATAATGCTGCAACCATTTCATATACAGTCCCAACTGAGAAGCAGAGTTTTTTCCAACTTAGTGATATATATATATATATATTTTTTTTTGGTTATTAAAAATAGAAAAGGACAGCTGCATACTTAGATTTGCATTAACTTCATAAATTGTTAATCCTGAAAAAGACATGCTGCTCGCAGAGGGGGTTGGTTTAATGTTGCAGACTGCCATTCAGCAACTATCACTGTTTCTTATTTCTGAAATCATGCATTTCAAACAATATTTGCTTCTGTATAAATGAGCCCATTCTCAATGTTCCTCCTGATGCAAGCAAGAGAATTTTATTTCTCTGAAAAAAAAGCTGGAGTAAAAACAACACTTACCTGAAATAGTTATCTAGCTTGTGTCCCTGAGCAAAAAAAAAAAAAAAAAAAAGATCTAGACGCATGGTAAAAACTTAGACAGCTAAGTCCAAGCCGTCACCTTGGGAAAGCTGATTCAGCTACTGCTTCGCTCTGGAGGCACCTGCAGACTGTAGCAGCATTTCTTGCTTTCCAGGCTTTGAGCTTTCCAGGTGTGTATGCCTGGACTGAGGTTATTCCACAAGGCAGGAAATACATCATCTAAAAATGATAAATATTTTTCTGGCAGCTGTGTTTTAAAAACTTGTCTAAATAGACAAATTATTAAGAATCAACTGCTGAATTAATAGAATGATTCCAGGATAGAACAGAAGCCTTACAGTGCAGTTTGCTGATCAGTTTGCTGATTGCCATGGAAGCATTTGTGAATTTTTGGATGAAGAGAAGTTTCGGATGATTTGGAAAAGGATGAGCTGAGAACCCACAGGACAAGCTGTAACACTGTTGAATATAAGAATATGGTTCTTTTAAATATATTCACTTTAATGCATGAGAATAAATGCGAAGTTCTCACTCAGTTCAGAATCTGATCCACACTATCAAAACTGTATCCATATGAATGTGCCAGAATTTCTCATTACTGCATACAACAATAGCAGCAGGAAGCAAAGGACACAATGACTGTAAAATAATTGCCTACCTCTACCTGAAGAGGTAAAAAGTGACATTTTGTATTTACATGGCTGTATTAAACAGTGTCTTGCTAGTGGTAGAACTGCATTTCTATACCTATATTTTTGGTACTGCATCCTTACTATCCACAGCTATTCTAATTACATTACCATTCGTGCATTCATTCCTGTAAAATTATTCATATTCTTTATTCTGCCTTCTTCCTTTTGTTCTTTCAAATGAAGCCGTGAAGTAGTTCAGACAAATATCACAAAATAATGTTCTGTTGAAGTGTTGATTTGGTTGTACAGATCATCAGTTCAGTCAATACAGACTTAGTCTGTTCTAAGGGAAATGACCAGATTTTCATTCTTGCATTAAAATTCACTGCCAGTGTTCGTCTTCCATCCATGACCTTGCTTGGAATACGGGCAGCTCCAAGGCCCTGCCGCTAAGGACCACACAAAAGCTGCATATTAACAGTGTGTTATAGTATCTTCCGTGAAGAATGTAAGACCCCGTATCAGCACATTAATGCTATAAACCAATTACTTGGTTTATGATCCTGATTCTACTTCCACTTGCCCTAGCTGTATTTTATTTTGTAACTCCGGGCCAGTGGGGTTTCCTCTGGTCTGACATTATTAATACCCAGTTGTGCCATCTTTTCAGCTGTAGATCTTGAAGCCTTTTACAGAAGTTTGTCACACACTGACAGTCACCCACATTTTACAGCTGGAGAAACTCAGGCTCCAAGGCATAAGCACCATCGCCTTCTTTTTTGACACTGAAAAGCAGAAGAAAATAATGGTTTAAGAGAGAAAATAGTTTGAGAGACAATTTGTTCAGGGTAAATGTCTTCATGTGTGTGAAAGCTTAATATACAGCTGAATGTGAAAGAGATGCCCTCACTGGTAAAGCCTGGCTACCTTTTAGCAATGTAAAAGAGTAAGAAGGGAAACAAATATGTGGGAAGCAAAGTATTTCACTGTAAGAAGCCTGAGGCCATTGGCTGTAACCACAGAGCAATATTTCGCTCCTAGGTCCTTTTGAGGGAGTACCAAGTGTGAGGGCAAATCTCACCTGCAGCCTTCCACTGAGCAGACTGCATTGGGAAATCTGCGGGGCCACGTTTGCATGCCCAGCTGTCCTTACACGTAGTCTTGTCTTTTTTTTTTTTTTTTTTTTTTTGTCAGCTCTGGATGGTGGCAGAAAAGAAGCACCATCTCCTGCTGTCTTCATAAGCGGACTTTGGTTTAAGCTGCTGTTAGAAAGCCTAAAATGCAGGAAAGTAACTGCAAATGTGCTCATATGTAAGGCAACAAATGATTCTTGTGTTCTGACGTATTGAATACTCCCACGCCTTATGATTATTAGAAGAAAGATATGTTTTCATTTCAAAACTTAACTTTTTCTTAATTTTCACACTTTGTTCACTTTAGTTTCTTGGATAACTAAAACATACCTTTCTCAGATGAACAGAGTGAAAAAACAATACAACATGGAATTTTATTAATTATAAATTATTACTTAGAAATTATGTATTGAATAATGCTATTTTAACTCAATGATTTTTTTTTTTCTGACAATCATCCCAAGTACTTTTTCCATCTGTTGGTCAATCCCCAATTGAGCGCGTGCAAGATGGTAAAAGAAAATAAGACAACGTAAATTAGTTTAGACTTAATGAAACTCTAGTAGAAACAATTATCAATTATGCCTTTGGTAAAACTGAGGTAGAACTATTAGTGATAATCACAGTGTGGTTGTTATTTTCCATGTAATGTTTTTGCTATGAAGTAG